>CM052313.1:1115023-1205654 GCA_028455605.1 Lasioglossum malachurum | reverse complement strand
TAACATAGGAAAAAGACAAAAATTTCTAGGAGGAAGGCAAAAATTTTTGGTTACGCAAGGAAAAAAACAACCCAAATGTCTGCTAAAAGATTCAGGAATATCATTCAAATTCCATGATTAAAAATGATGTTTAAATTTATTGTTGTACCAGCAACCACGGAATTTGTGAATCCATAGTTTCGATACATAAATGAATATGAATGTTCTAAAAATTATACAAATTAAAATGTGAGGATGCATTGATGCACGTGTATTTAAATTCGCGTGAAATAGTACACGTGTACCCGTGTACTTAAAATGACACGCACTAAAGTACGTGCATTCAAATGTAGTGATGGGGTATAATTCTACTCAAGCGATATCGATACCTGGTTCCAAAGTATCAAGGTATCATAACAATTATTTGGGTATCCAATTGCTTAAAACTCATGAGAAAAACTGGTATCACGCCCATCACTACTCAAACGTACACGTACACGCGTGTGTTACTAATACACGTTCAAAAAGGACCACGATCTCTGGTCTATATTATAGAAATTAGATATTGGCAGGAGAACGGCGTTTCCGTGGCGTTCGGTAGCGCGAGGGTTGATCCAATGAGAGAGAAGAGAATGAATCGGTATCGTGTCGAAACATTGTCACTGATCACGGCCGACTGATAACGTGGAGTATCGCTTACCCCCCGCGCGGGCGCGTCCACGGGAAAGGTAAAATGACACGGAAGAAAAAAGAGAGTAATAGGAAATTATCGATAATGTTGAAATTGTTTGTCATAGTATATGCGTTATCATATATAGTATCGCGATATATGTATAGTATATGAATGGTCGGACTGCAAAATGACGTGATCGGAAACGATATGGGGTAAGTTGATGGAGAAGTCGGTTCAAGCTAATGTGGCGACAACGCGATTTAATCGCTGCAAGCGTAGTTAACTACAATTGTGTAACTGAGACAAGCGCCGATGCACCGTTTTTTCTACTCTGCTCTAGTCGCAGTATCGTAAACAATAATCGACACGGGACGCCATGGGAATCTAGCCTCCGCGAGAACGATTTTTCACGGAGAAACCATTTTAACCCTTAGCGCTCGAGCGGTGACTCGGGAAGTGGAGAGTCACCACTAAAAATTGCTGCACCATTATTTAAACTATTATTCATAATACTGAATACGTTGGGATCTAACCAATTACTAAACATTTAAATATTATAATAAAGAAATGTTTAATTTTCGAGATAAAATAGCTCCGAGTGCAAAGGGTTAATCCAGGCGGAAGAGCTTTCTCTAACTTGTTCGAACAATGAGAACGGTCGCCTGCTCTCGGTTGAATCCACTTGTAACAGCTGAAGAGAGGCGTGATTCTAATAATTTATAAATAATCTAAAAATTGGTGACATATCACACGCACAGTATCCGTAGAAGAGAAACAAGAACGGATCACTGGACTCGGAAAGCGGAAACTGTAATAGTCGAGCGGAAGTTCCCGGGTCCAACGGTTGCCGGACAAGTTCCGAGAATCATTTTCCCAAGTTCGTTTTTGAGATCGCCGCAGGACAAAGGGGTTGCACGGCGTCCCGCGTCACTTTAGCCTAAAAACTTTCTTCTGATCGTGATTGTTCTTCGTCGACTTCGTCGTACTTCGTCATCCAGGCGTCCACCACGATGGCATTTTGTGGCACGACGTCTGTTGTCAATCGAGACGCGCGCACGCGTGCTAAAAAGAGAAAACAAAAAAAAAAGAGAAGAAGGAAATGAAACGGGGACAAAAGAATCATACGGGATAAACACCTAGAATAGAGAGAGAGAGGAGACTAACAAGAAAATAGAGAAGACAAAAGTAGAAAATTCCCGAAAGCTATGCGAATAAGGAAAAAGTGTAGTGTGACCGGGGTTCCGCGTACGCAACGTTGTTCCTCTTCGATTCGAACGGTAGGTAAGACAGGCCTGGGCAACTGGCGGCTCTCCCTGCTCTTCGGAACCCCCAAGATATATGTACATCTCACGCGAGGCAAAGCACGGTAAAGGGAATCTGAAATAGTTGATGGTGGGGGATCCGGTACGGGAATAAGTTGCCCGGGCCCAAGTTAAGAGGCGAGGAAAACATAAGTTTGAAGAGGTCAAGGGGAAAACAAGAAACGCACCGAGCTCTTCGGTCTCCCGCGCGATGCGTGTTCTCTCCGATTCGTGATTCCACGTGATGTGTTTAGAGACGTTCGAAGTTTTTTCAATGATTCTCGAGCATAGGATACGTAAAGTAAGATAGGCTTAAGTACAACTAACGAATCTCTCTTTCACCCCCCTCCCCCAGCCTCTCTCTCTTTCTTTCACTCAGTCACTTACTCACTCAACCAGTCAGTCAGTTAGTCACCTACTCTGCTGTAGAACAGTGTTGGGATATTGGGCTGGTTGCACGCGCATGCGCGACCAAATGCAGGAACGTATGTGCGTCCTACAGTCCTAAGCAACGGCCGGAATGCTTCAAAACATCGTTAATTCGTGCCTTGTCCTCCGTGGGTAATACCGAACAACTGTAATTGCTCTTCCCCAAAAACCCTGCGCATCTGGAACCTTTCCATAAAAAAACAATTTTGCGAAATTATGCGGGGTGACCAAGGTACCCCAACTTTGTACGTCACTGACGCACTAGAATCGTCGCGCATGCGCATGCAACCCGCCCAATATCCCAACGCTGCTGTAGAGTCGCCAGATGAGGGGAGTAAGTTGCCCTCTCCCTCTCTACACGTCACGTGACATCGTGTCACGTGGTGAGCACGATGGAAGGGGAACGGTAGGGTGGGGAGACCTAACCTGGCGGCTCTGCTCTGCTCACCCACTCACACGACACGAAAGTTGGAAACAGACACGTACAATCACTCTAAACGACACATTTGGAGGAACTGGAAATATTAAGCTCGTAGGTACCAAAGATAAGGAAAGTTCGGTGTTAGTCGTTAGGAAACTCATAACATGATTCATGGTCCGCGCCTGATCACAAACGTTAATTGTTAAACTCGTGGTAATTATGAACGAGTTCGCGACGAACGAGCATGTCACATGTCCGGCGGCAGGTCTGAAAGGTGGTGTAACTCTCTCTCTTCATGTTCGAACGATGTATCAGAAACGTGTGCTGTGCTTCATTCGATATTCGTTTCGTCCGTTCCGGTTCCACTTCCGTTCTGTTCTCACCGCTTTCGTATTCTAGCCTCTCGTTTCAGGCTACGTTACGCTCGTGTGACTCGTTCTCCCTCTTTTGCGTGCTCGAAGGCGTATACACGATTTCGTTATGTTATTTCCTCTCCTTTCTTTTACATATTCCCCACTCTCTTTCGTTTCTCTCGTAGACACTTTCTGTTCGCCGTTCTTTCGATACCAGGAGGACGTTCCACAGTGGACGATATGTACATAACTGTTTCCACTGGTCCTCCGCGTCACATGTCACGCGCGTATTACGTACACCCATCCGTTCTCGAGGACACGACACTTCTTTTCCGTAGGATTTATCGTTTTTAAGGTACGAACGTAAGACCGCTACCATCTAAGTTTAAGGTTTCATAAAACTACTTATGGATTTACTGTCAAGCTGTAATATGTATTATATGTTCTTTTGTAAGATCTAATAATAAATAAATAAATCGTCGAAGGAAACGGAAACTCGACATACATCTACTGGAATTCATTCTCCTGTCACATCGTTTCGGCCATCCCTCCCATTCGCCCGAAAATCCTTTCCATTCGTACAACAAAAAAGGAGGATCGGCAACACAAAACGCAAGATATAACTCGGAATGATGTATAAGCTAACCTCAATCTACATAGCATAAAAGAAGCGTTAATATTGGAAACATAAAACGAGATTATCCCATGAAGGGAAAAATAAAAGAAAGCAATATAGATCGAGTTCCAACGTCAAGCAGTAAAAAAACATCCGTTAACGTTTTTTACAGCGCTCCGGATGGCATCCGTTTTGATTGATTCCATCGGCGCGAAGCCGTCAAAAGAATATCAATCGAATCGCGTCGTTCTGTTTGTTAAGCCAAGTGTTCCGGACTCCGGACAAGCGTTCCAACAAAGTTCTCCGCAGAAATGAAGTAGGACGGTGCGCGGCGCGGCGTCTCTCCTTCTCCGCGAACGGAGAAGAATGAAATTCATTAGAATATCCCCCGATCGGCGAAACACACGTTCGCGACGCTCTCGACGAACGGAGCCGTAGTAGAAGCAGTCGTGAACTGGGCTGGCCTGACCTCTCTTCCTTTTTCAAAGAGATGGCACTGATCTTTATCGGGTATTCAGAAGAGCTCCCCATCCAGTCGAGGTGCTTCGGGATGCAAAAGCTTGTCGATCCTCGACACTCCGGATCGAGTATCGCGTGAGTTACGAGATCGAATTCCAATAAACGCCGGAGGTGCGTCGGTTACCTGGAGCTTCCGTCTCCAGTTTAAAGTGCCTGCTAAACGATTCGGGACATATTAACGAGAGGAGGTAGTCTGTTTTCTTCTACCTCTAGTGTTCTGCGTAGAACTTATGGAAATGTTCTTCTGAATGCTCTGCAATTCGCAAATTCAAGATGGTAGACTCGTTTCCAGAATTGCAAGGGTGCGGGATGCGCGTTCTCATTTCTATAATACGTAAACAACGATAATACGTGGACAAATTTTAGCGACTTTACTGGACTCAAAATTAGTATCTTTCTTCCTAGAGTTCACTAATTGTGAAAAAGAAATTACCTCACGTTTTTTCCCTTATATGATATCTCGGAAACTATGCGAGATAGCGAAAAGCTGAATTAGTACAAAATATCGTTTGTACCATTAGTTTCTGTGCATGTCCCTTCTTCGTTATTATAGGAGTAGTCCTTTATCTTTTTCTATTGTCTATAATAAATAATAATAATAATTTCCCACTACACCCCCCTTAAGAGCATTCATTGACTGGACTACCTTGCATTATCGATAAATGAGAAAGTTATACGTTGCACCCCTTAAAAGTTGCACCCTCCGTGACGTCGGACGATCCGAATTTAATTAAAGAAAAGGAGGCGGTAAGTTGCTCGCTAACGCGCGCGAAATCGAAGATTCCCCGTACATAATACACCGGGGAACCGTTCCGGCTAAGAAGAAACGATCGGCACGTTTATAGAATTGTTCGGGAACGCGGTTTGAAAGGATGGATACGCGGTTTGGGGGCAGGGAAAGTCACCCTCGGGTGCCGCCAGCCTGGGCAATCTTCACGGGTTCGCCTGTTCTCGCATTCGACGGTCGACGAGCGAGGAAGTCGTCGGGAGAAGAGATGACGACGAGAGACAGCCTATTGGACAGACCTCCACACGCTATCGTGCTTCTCTTTATCGAGGGGTTCCTTCGTCTGTGGTTTTTTGGCCACGTTCGTTTACGCCCCCGAGGCGGACGCCCGTAACAAGGATAACAGTCTTTGGCCTCATCTAAATGGAAAACCGAGTTCTTTGCCGGTCACGTACACACGTAAGTCGTTCGACTCGCTCTTTTTCACCGGGCACCCTCTTTTTCTCCTTATTCGTCTTCTTCCTCTTCCTCCTTTCTCCGTCCCCCTCCTATTACGCTTCTCCCTCTCGGTGCTCTGTCCCGGTACTTTGCGTTTTAACGGGCAAACTTTCCGGTAACACGGGGACACTCGAAACGGGAAACAATGGGACTGCGAATGTGTACACAGAGCTCATTGTAACGGCTGCCCATGATTTTTTAATCGTTCGGGAAATTTTTGAGGAAAGGAGGGATATTATCCTTTCCACCGGGATGGCCACTGAAACATTTTCTTTTTACTCCTTTTCTTTTCATTGCCAGACCAGAATTTCCCCGAGGTTCTTGCGCTGAAGTATGATTACACATGTATATAAAACACGGCGGTGTGCAAGACGCGCCCTAGGAAAAGTGCAATCTTCGCATGAATATTTGAAACGTTAATACGAAGCTGAAACTTTCCTGAAGACCACGCCGGGATGCGTTTCCTGATACGCGTATCTCCCCGCCGCGCCGCGCCGCGCCGCGTCGTCTGGACAATGTCTTATCCATGTCTCTGTACAAATCTTCTATTAAAACTCGCTGTACGTCGTTCAAGGGACCGTCGAGAGGTGTCTCTGAACTTTTAATAAAGCGAAACCTGCGGTTCCTGCGATAAATTGTTTGACGATGGACAGAAAGGATTTAACGACGCGACGCGACGGTGAGCTTTGGTCGGCAGTGATGTCGTTCGAATATTGGGAAAATGACGAGCGTCATTGGTAGACTGCTGATCTGTAAGCGTTTTTGGCATTTTCAAATGTGCAAAGTACAAAAATAAAAAAGCGTAAAAGAGCACATTTTTTTTATTAATATTGCTGTTACACATACAAAATAACATACGTACAAAAATTGTTTTTTCAAGCTTATTTTAATGAAACTATTTCATTTTTGTTTCGGAGAAACTTGGCAATGTTACTCAGTTAATATAATAAAATTCGGAACCTAGTCGTAAATGCACATTCGCGCAGTTTAGTCATAATAAGACAAAGTACACCTGAGGGGGTAGATTCAGCGTTATAAGACCGGTTTCCAATAAAATAGGAAAAACGGTAAATCTTTTCGCTGTTTTAAATTGCACCTGGTAATTCTTGTCATAAATGCATAAATCCGGAGTCTCATCATACGCTTACTATTCACAGTCGAGTAATAATAACTCGAAGTACAAGTGAACGGGGTAGTTTCAGCATTACGGGTTGGTTTCCTATCGAATAGGATAAAATGATGAATCAGGAATCATAAAACAATATCCGCAAGAAACTTTTATACTTCTCCCATAAACTGCGAATACGTTTAGGGGTTAGTGCACGGACTGGTATCCTCGAAGTAGAAAGTCATTCCTTCCAGTCAAATTACTCATTGAGGGTTTAAATGGCAGGAGACTTCTTTACCCATACTGGAAGTTCGTCCGTAAAACAGGGAGCTGGCCGTATTCGCGAGCGAGACACTCGCGATTGGGGTGTCCCAACCCCCTTCAGATCGCGAGAAGGCCGTAGCAACAGGGGTTGGAAGAGAGAGAGAGAGAGAGAGAGAGAGAGAGAGAGAGAATCCTTGAAAGATAACTAGAGACGCGAGCGTAATATTCTAAGAAACTCGTGTACCTATACAGCGATGCAAAGAGGCGACGCTGGTCGGAGATGGTTTAACTCTGCCATGGAGTCGGATAAAGTACGTATATTAACGTCGCGCTACTACACCAGAAACCTCTTTGTGAGATATGGCTGAGCATTGTGTTACGGGAAATCGTCTTGCATTCCGTTGCTTCGTTTGCCACACGCCCACGACTATGATTACCTTCACTATTATGGAATTGCCAGACCTCGGAGCTGTTATTTGACTCGCTTGACCTCCGAATGCACCTCCGCGATTCGAGAATCCTTCAGCATTTTTATTGTATTTCGTTCTCCTGCTCCTTCGATACCGCGTGCAGGTTTGCAACGTGTGATCTCATTCTTTGACAAGCCGATACTGTTAATAATGGGGTAGACTCGTTTCGAAGATTGCAAGGGTGTGGGAGATGCGCCTTCTTGTTTCTCGATAATGTAAAGATGGGGCTTTTCAGTAGCCAAAAGCGCTAGATCAATCAAGAGCTCTTGCACGTCTTTTTTGTATATTATTTATGCGTACAATTAAACTTCAGTTACCCTTTAGCTTAGAAATATTAGTTGCCCGACCAAATATTAAAGCTTGTTTTCTCATTTTTAGTTTCTTAAACAACTGTGAACTACGAATTTAATGTAAACTATGTACGCATGAATATGTATAATAATGTATATACTGTAATTTACTTCAGTGCAGCAGAAATAGATCTCAGTTGAGATCTGAAATGCTTAAAATAATAAAAAGGCCGCGATCGCTCTCGAAAGTCCTATTTTTACGTTTACGTTTACGAGGCGTGATTTGCATTATTCGATACCTACGGTTGCGCATGTAGCTACTTTTATGAAGCTGCGACAACTAATGCTGTCGAATACTGCAAATTACGCTCCGCAAACGTAAAGCCAAACATTTTCAATACATTCGAATTGAACGTTTTAGTGTAAAGATTCTCGATAAATATGTTTTCCGATTCCTCTGAAAAACTTTAAAGTCCAATCTTTTCAGTCTATGGCGACCTAGTCTGTAAAGGTGAATTAATGTCAAAAAGTTTTTAATCCCCGCGACAGAGTTCGATTAAGTATTTTGAACCGAGACCATCGCGGATCGACAAGCTGGGGCCGTTCTTCCGAATACACTCGTAAAGTTGGTGGATTATCGGCCGTGTTTTTCTATGGTCGGTTACTATTCATATTCATCGATTAACTGGATTTTACGGTCCCGCGTGATAATGCCGCGGTTATGCGCGATATTGAACGCGTAAACGAAGCGGCGGGTAATACAGTTTCGGCGTATCTTGAGAGTTTCGTAGCTGAAACTGCCGGCAGAGATGAACATGTGGTCAACACTTTAGCCCGGCGAATCTGAATTTCAAAGTGATACTTTGTGTAGATTACAAAACCAGCTCCGGCCAGAAGCATAATTGGTAAGGTAATCTCGTTGCTCTTCAAAGATTATAAATTTTACGGGGGGGGGGGATCCGCGCGGCAAGCCGGAGCGTGTACGTGTTTTCTTATGGAAATAGCCTTTCAGGCGACGTGGACAAAATTTCCTTCTCATGGAGATGCGACGGTTAGCAGGAAAACACGGTATAAAACCTAAATAGAAGATCGTCGTGTCGTTCTCCCCTGCCCTTTTCTTTTCTTCCCCGTTCTCCGTATCACGGTTTAGGCATTCCGCGCCGCCTGTACTTGAAAAAATTAAGAAGAAATTAATATTCTCTCCATTAAAGAGAAAGGGCCCAAATAAAAAAGCTTTAAAAAACGCCTTATTAATTTTTGCACGTAACCTCGCAAATTATAAAATGTTTGAATAATTTTCTTTTGCACGTCATTTAGTAAACCAGTGCTTCTAATTGCTTACAAAACATCAGTTCGTTTGGTACAATTACAAAAAAGTTATTCTCTGTTTTAAAGGGCGTACGAACGCTTTCGTGGGCCACTGTATGTCAACGAAATTACGGACTCAAAAAATGTTTTTTAATCTCATTGGGAAAAATACCCCGCAGTAGTAGGTACCTACATGTGTCCTATTTACCTGCCGTTATTATTATGTAAATAAAAATTGCGAATGCATTACGACTCCCCGTAGACCGTATACAATATTCATCCGACGTCATCGAAAAACCGTCTACGCAAAGTATGCTCGAGGACTTCTTAATCCTTGCTCTTCTTCTTATCAGGCTTTCCTGGTCCGGGGTCTCGACACGTGGATATTGATACGGTACAGGGAGTTCGGCGAGGAGCGGATCGAAGAAAAGCTTTCCGCGCTATGATATGTGGTGCCGACCTACTTGAATTTCGACTTGACTTCCCGATCATCGGTTATCCGCATATAAATTACACCGGTGACAGGGGCGCCGCCTATACCTATGATAAATAAATAGATCATCCGTGCGAGACGGCTGTGTGCTCTTCTTTGATCCGCGCGGGTGCACGGAATACCGTGGAATAAGTTGTCGACTCGAGGGAAGAGAAATCTTTCGAAAAGCCTTCACCGGGTGAATCATTTTCCCCGTGACGTTATTGAACACGTTCCATCCGAGGAACGAACACGAGGCTCGTTAAGATTTTTTCAAGCCGCACAGCGCACGAAAAGGCCGAAAATCCTGAAAAATTGCTATTTTTATCACTTTTGATCGTTTATAGCTCATAAACCAATTAACCAATTTCAATGAAATTTTCGGAGCGTATAATTTATAGGAGTTGACCAAACACATCTTTGAAGTTTTCGTTATTGGCACAGCTAAAAAAGTAGTAAAAATCAATTTCTACTATTTTTTTTTTTTTCGCAATTCCGACCAAATGCATTTTTTCAAAATATTTCTTAGACGTCAGTTACCAAACTAATTCTTCTAGCCTTACAGAGAAATTCAAGTCGTTTGGTCCATTCATAAAAAAGTTATTCTGATTTAAAGTGTGTTGTATCAGTTATGCTCGTTAGCGTTTATACCCCTGAAATGACGGGTGGTACTTGTCAGTACCCTATGAGTGAACATTCGTATTTTGTCAACGACCAGTTGGTCGTGCGTATGTTTGGGCCCTAAACTAAACTAAACAGCTATGTAGATTTATCTAGGCTGGCTCTGTTCGTTTATCTAGGATGGTTCCCGCCAGAGATGATATTGAACACCTATTCGTCATCCGTAACAACACCAACACCAAGAAAATAAAGATCATTTGGATCTTTTAAATATTAAAATGAATTTTTGATATTATAACGTTACAGCTGACGTTATAAACGAATTCAAGGATCTACTGTAATACGACCTTGAGCCCATAAATAATGCCACGAAATGCCCACTGTGATAGATATAATTTCAGTTCCGCCGGATCGGATTTCAATTTCATCGTCAGCCCTCCGGCTGTCCGGACGAATTTTCTTGCGCGTTAACGTTGACCCGGATCAGCAAGATGTCCTCGGCTATTATGCATCGACGCGTGCAATCGCGAATTGCGAGAGCAGCGACACCTTGTGATAGATGAGCCCGAGGCGCGCGCCCCGTCCCACGAATTATTATCTGTTTCGAGATGGCTGGTGACCTAAGACGTCCGTCGGTTTTCCAATGATTTACGAACGTGTTTTATACGGCGCGGCGTCTGGTCTTAATCCAGCCCCTCTTACCGGGTTGATTTATTCCCACTTAATGGGAGGGATGAAAATTTACCGGCAGGGATCGATTACACTTCCGCCGGCGCGGAGCAAAGTGCCGCGATCAAAGCTTCAATAGGCGGATCAATATTAACTCGGAACATTATTAACCATGAAACGGGGGACCTTGCAAGGAACGAAATAAATTCTTTAGAGTCTAGACTAAAGCTAAGAAAGTTATGACAATCGACGTTTGTCTTAAACACTTGGAGAAGATTCCCAATATCATTCAGGACGTGTCGTTTGCAGCGTGTGTAATGTAGGAAGTGTTCGATCTTTGATACTAAACCTACCACCACCGGTCGCAATGACAGGTTTTACTTTTTAATTACCGAAATTATAAAGATGCTTCCATTAGAAATTATTAGATGAATCTCTTAAAACCATGTATGTACATCCCATTTAGTTATTTTTTCTTACTTTTAATAGTAGCGGAAATAATTTAGGTATTCAAGATAAAATAAACACCCTATATATAATAAATACAATTTGGACCTTGGGGTTCAATTTTAAGGTCATTTATGTAACAAATCTCCACCTATCTGGAATAATTTTGAAACACCCTGTAATTAAAGAGAAAAAAAGCTTTCGATTGATGTTCGGTAGAAAGATCTAAGGGGCGCAAGTTGAAAGAGAATTCCAGCGCGTCGCCAAGTAATAAAATTACGATTACGCTATTAAAACCGGGCCGCACTCTTCAAGTTCGAGAACGGTGACAAGAAACTAATCCGAGATTTCAATCGCGTAACCAACCGCAATTTTCAAAGTTACCGGCAAAACCGTGGCTCAGCGAAACCAATCTCCGGGGCAGCCCTTATTAAAACGTTCCGCGTCGCGAGTGGGGGAAACTGATTGCAGCCGGGGCGTGAAATATTCGAGGCTACGGTTGCAGAACACGGAATGTCTCGGACATAAGTCTGCGGTTATCTTCGAATCGGTCGGTAGGAACCGCGTCCTTCCTCTCCCGGTGTGGCCGAGTAATTGCTGCGATCAATTAACGCGCGATTAACAGCACTCAACGAGCGAGCGAGCCACCGAGCGGCCGAGCAAACAAGCAAGCAGCGCGCGCTCATTAACAGCACGCGAGCCATGCATGCGCCTACAAAAAAGGTATTTCTGTTTTTCCCTCCACACCCGCCGTTCCGCCCGCTAAAACGCTTCAGTGTATCAAGATGTCCACGTGATTATCTGGATCGGATTCGGCTTCCCGATGACGTTCCTGAAGATGTATGGCTGTAGTGCTGTTGGTCTCGCGTTCTTGATTGCAGCGGTCCTCGTCCAGGTTGCCTTACTCTGCCAGGATGTCGTAGAAACGCAGAACAATTTTGGTTCAGAATGAAGGTGTTTGGGATTGGAAGTCCAGATGAATGAGTTGAACGACTCGTGGTTGTTTTAAGTTTCCGCTCCCAAAAATCTGATCAATAGATCATCTCTTGTCAAGTCTTGTCAAGACTCAGAAAGGACCGTTTTTTTAAATTTTCTTTTGTTTGAGGGCGGTGGGGGATTGTCACTTACGCACACCCCCTCCTCAGATGATGTCTGGAGGGGGTAGTGTGGGACTCGGCTCCCCCTAGATGGAATTTGGGGGAAACGGGACTATGGGGACTACCATATATCCCTACCCATACCCACTAAACCGCCACCGCCGAAGGCTTCTTAGGTCCGTCGCACAGTGGGCCAGATTGTACAATATAGTATAAGTAGGAGGGAGAAAGTCCGAAATTGAAGGTAAGAAAATGTAAGCATTGGTGAATATTTTATGTACTTACTATACGTTCTCCTGAGTGGTAAAGTAACCTCTGGTATTAGTATTATCAACAATAAATCAAATGACGAAGGCAAATGTCGCGTTGCGTTGTTTAACGTTTCTCGAACGTTTGCTGCGAAATATTGAGTATCAGAACGTGTGTTGTGATTATATAGCAATTATCAAAGACTTTTATACTCATAATAACTTGAATTCAGCAGTTGAAAGTAAGTACAGAACTACAGATTTATTTCAATTGGGTGGTTCAGATTATTGGTTATATTTCGGGAAATCTTGCCACTCATAATGTTCTCGTTTCTTGTAAGTTATTTCACATTTTGTAAAGTGCCAAGCCTTAGTTACCAAATGGTACTGATTGAAACTATTTTTAGTCGATAGTAACATTCTTATACTTGACATAAATTCAAAAGTTTTTTGCTTTTAGTTGCTATTTTATTAGCCACGAGGTTAACCACTCTCTGTTCTTGGCTTTTAAGACTCAGAAAGGTCCCAGGTAGACTCAGTTATAAAAAAAATAGTGTCCCTAGACGATATTTCTCTGTGCAGAACGCTGCCGTTTGCAAGATAACGCGACTTTACTGTACTTTTTGAACACACCTCATACTTTTAGCAATGGTCACGACATTATAATTTTGCGAACACCCTGTACTGTTACCCTAAATACGTAAAGTCCGCAGTATAGTCGGAATGATTACGGATCAGTAAGATAACCCTCGATGCAAGGCCACGATGTTCAATAGTCAATAGTTCTATTGTTCCATTGATGCACGTGTATCCCGAAACGAATAGATTGATCTGTTATTTTAACGAGATCGGCATCTGTACGAGCAATGCGATTCGACCGATCAGCATTCGGGCGTCTGTTACTATTGATAATGTTATCGCAACCAGTAACCTGAAAGCGAAATAATTCTGATCCACAGAGGAACCATAATATCAAACCTCTTCTCTGATTCCGTGATGCGTGCCATTTGCATACCAACCCGTCCCGATATATTCTTGCGGATGTTATGAATACTGATCTGTGATTTCAAGGTTTCGCCAGCTGGTTAATAACGCGGGTATCGATCATCTTCTCGGTAACCACTTTCAGCCTTCCAAGCGCCGACGTTGCAGTAGCCAACCCCGTTGAAATCCATAGGCGCGCTCCTCGGTAAGACGACCCACATACAGCTCGTGTTCATGGGCATCCTCGAGCTGATCATGTTCACCGTGAACAAGTACGCGGGGGAGCACATACTCATGGTAAGTTTACCCTTTCTCGCCCCTCGACCGATCGCTTTGTCCTCGATTTTTGCGGAGCATGGGAATGCATGCAGACTATTGCAGACCCTCTCCCTTATAGTCCCGAAAACCGAGTGTTTATGAGAATTCGCCGGTTACTTTCATTTCTGGAGACAAGCTACACACTAGTGGAATTAATTCTGGACAATTTTAAATTTTCACTTAAATTTCGCATGTATTCAAATTATTTAATATTGCATACAGTGTTGGGCAATAAATAAATTTATTTAAATAAATAATCGTTTGAATAAAAATTTAAATAACAAGTTACTCTTGTTATTTGATTATTCAAAAATGAAAAGGAAAAATAATTATTTATTATTTGAGCAAGAGTTCAAATGAATTATTTAAAATAATAAAGTTAATTGTTATTTACAAATACGACTTTGATTATTATATGTAGTGACAGATAATAAATTAAATTCTATTTTTTTATTGGCACAGCTAGGCCCTCCGGACGGGCCCGACTACTGGCAGTATACAGTGTTCCCGCGATTGATGTGACTTTCGGGTATGCGGATGCTGTGACTGGGTTTTATGATACTCGATGTATCATTCTCACGTATGGAATAGCATTAGTACAATACAACAATTTCCCGCGTAGCACCGTTATTTACCCAGGATCGTCGTTTACACTTGGAAAAGTTATCCAAGAAATCTATGTTCGGCACACGTAAAAAAACGTAGTACCATTTCGTTTCCTGAGACTCGATACCCCCGAGGTTCTTACAACAATCGCGGGAACACTATACAGGGTGGTCCGTTTAAATAAGGCCACCTAAATATCTCTTCAGGTTATTATGATGCAAAAACATTTGTTACGTAATGTGCATGGTGTCAATGGACCAAATATCTGGCACGAATATTTTTTCCGAAGATCATTTTTTTCAAAGAGAAATGCTTTTTTTATTTTTGCATGTAACCTTGTAAATTATAATTTTTGGAAAATCTTTTTGGCATATCATTTCGTAAACCAATGCTTCTAATTGATTATAAAAAATCAGGTCGTTTGGTACAATTATAAAAAAGTTATTAGTTTTTAAATGGTATACGAATACTTTGTACACCCACTGTATTAAACATTTTCACCTCTCTGAGGACCCAAATGAGAACCAAGGTTGATACGTGACTGTCGCGCGCCTCTGTGATGTACGCAACGTACACCTCTGTTGGTCGCGTTGCCGCATTTTAGGCGGATTTTTAATTGTGAATAACTAAATAACGAAACCGAAATCGCAATTTTTTTATTCTTCATTGTCGACTTATATTATCGTCGAGAACCACCCCGTAAATTTTCTCCCACCTGTTGTCGAACACTCTGTATATTATACTTGTGTTACCTGAAATTGTAGACTTCGCGATCGTACTTCGCGGAGTGTTTTAAAATAATATAAACCGTCAGCAAATACTGTAGCAGTAATTATTGATTACAGATAAATAACGAATAACGTTCGGCTATTTTCAGGGACGAGGAGCGCTTGATTAACTTCATCTTGGTCGTGTTTGTTTTACATTAATGAATACGCACGGGGATAATAATTGTATGTACACTTTGTTATCATTCGATGTTGTATTATAAACTCTAACATAAAATATTCTGTGAAGCTTCGTGTATGACACATTGCAAGATAAATATTTAATATATTCTTTTTCAGGAAATATATATATATATATATGTTTTTACAATGTAACAGTTTTACTGTTCAGAAGACAAATTGACTATTTACAAAATGTGCGATGAAGAACGTATTGGAGTTACAATTTTTCTTTGTATATCTTTGGGAACATTCAGTTTCGACATTATGTAGTCCAGTGCCCACTACTACATTTGTATAAATAGATCTTATTTACAAATAGTAATTTTTCATCGAACCTAGACATGACGTACCATGTTAATTATTGTTAATGCGTTGTAAACGAGACACGCGAGGAAAACACAGACAAACGACGAATGAAAATTTATTCATCAGGAATGTTTGTTAAACTAATAATATATATAAGTATACATCATTTTGTGCACGAACCGACAAAACGGTAAGATTTTATGATTTATATATTTAATGATAATGAATTTGATATTATCGTCTGAAAACCCAGTCACCGTAGCTGTTACAAATATATTTCCATGAAAATGTCTGCGATAGTTTGTTATGAATGTTTAACACTAACCGTACCGGCTACAAAGTGTGTCGGATATACATTTTCATAATTTCAATAATTAAAAAATAAAAAATGTGAAACCGGTCGTGGTACGATTAGTGTGAAATTAATATTATGATCAGACTCCGAATTTCATGCATTTACCCAGATAGCACACGACACCTTAAAGACATCCATTTTACGTCTATTTTAGGTCTGAAAGTCCTAAAAAGACGTCTTTAAGACCATAAACAGTGTGGTTATTATATACCCATAACCCTATTTTTATTGTGATTTTAATCGTAATTTTAATTTTTATTATTTTTATTGTGATTTTAATTGCAACTGTTATTCTTATTACACTTTTTATGTCAATTCCACATTCGTTCTTCTAATAAAGCTGTTTATTGGTTTAACTTTAAATTCATTTTTGCCGAAATCTAATATTTTTACTCTTCCCTTCTTTTAATTTAATCAACATTTATGCACCTTTAAGACTTCTTAGGGACGTCCGTTTTCTAATGCAAGACATTCAGGAGACATTCGAAGGACAACCGGGACGTCTTAAAGACGTCTTTGTGCTATCTGGGTATAACAAAAATGAGCGAGTGCAATTTAAGACACACACACACAGAGCGCGGAAAATATTAAAAGATTTTAAAAGTATTAATATATATATCTTTTTTTATTTTTATAATTACCTATAATTATATAAAAAATATTATTAAAAAAATTATTAAAATATAAATTTATATTTAGCTTCTGCGTCTTGCAATTGATACACAAACTTTTTATTTTGCATAAACATTCGGAGTCTACTTATGATGTACGTATACACATATTATTTTTGAAAACACTTGTTCTATTTTATTAATGACTGTTTTGTGCACTTGTTTTGGAGCTGTAAAAAACAATGTCTTGGGCCATGAAATTCAACGTAAGAATAATTAAAAATGTTCAAAAAAATATCCGTAAATTGGCTGTATCGTGAGCTTATAATCATTTTTACAAATAAATTAGTCTTCTTGGCAGAAATATAAATCAATTGTTCGCACGGCTCGCTTGCCGTGCGAGCAATTGAAGTACGATGAAAGAATGAATAATAGTATTACCTTTAATTAATATGTGTCTTGATAAGCGTTAATTTCATCGTAAACGAAGTAAAATATAAGCAGAACGTAATAATAAATCAATTACTAAACGTAGGGTACTATAATTTTCATACATCGATACTTTATAAACTTTCAAACAGAATGCTCCTTTTCTTTTCAAGAATGGGTTAAAAAACAACGAAGCATTATTAATTTGCCATATCATGCGTATAAATTCGAACCAAGTAGAAATTCTGTAACACAAGATATGGAGAGGGAAGACAAAAAGTACAATACAATCTGTCCACGATATCGTATCTCTCGCGAAATGATAGTAATTTTTCAACTTCTATCTAGAATCATTGTTAAAGATGTGTAATCAAGTTATATCAACGAATCATCGAAGTTCAATTGACTAAAAGTAAGTACAGTAATGTCTTTATTGACGCAAAAAGGCTGTACACGCTTGAGGCAAAAAAATATCCCCTCCACTGTAGTAATCGGATCTGGTCTGGGGTACATCGGTGTAAACCACTACTAATGCAACGCGGAGAGTCGTTTAAGTCACTATTTAATCTTTTTTAATATTACTTATTTTTTTATGAAACTTTCATCAATATATTCGTGGCATTTTTCTCATTAAAAAAAGATCAAACACGATATAATTTCAACTGTATTTAGCGGTTTAATTGACGATGAAAGTTTCAGGCGCAATAAAGACATTACTGTATATACAGGGTGTCCCATTAAGTTGAGACTGTAAAAAATCTCGAAGACTTGAGACTTTGAGACTCGTCAGTTTGTTTTTTTTTAAATCACATGTCTTCGAGATTTTTTACAATCTCAACTTAAATGAGACACCCTGTATATAACGCTATAGCGAGGTAAAATGATTGACGTGTCTGTGAATCATTTAATTGGATGATAAACGATATAAAATTGTAGATGTATTTGAGAAAAAGTATTATATATATAAATATAAAACAATTCGTTTTCATTCCTCGTACACATTATATAAAGGTGTTTCGTTTCGAGTGTCATCAAAGAAATGTGTTTGTCGTTCGCGAGAAAAAGCAGAGTTGATTTGAATTGAATCTGCGTCTTGTGTAAAGATACTGTCAGTCTCTCGTGTTAAAAGATATCGGCAGTTTCTTTATGCCCTGAATAAAAAAGTTACAATGCAGGCGATGTATAATATCTTTTGTTATCCCACGTCTATGCGGATTCATTAATTGTCACTACACATTTACGAGAATACAATCAGTTTCCTTTTATATTTATTCACAAATGCTAGGCCATGTTCCGTATGCATGTTTGTATTTCTGTACACAGTTTCGTTTCAATTCTCTCTCAACGAACGGAAAAAATGTACATGTTTTATATTATTATTAACAATTATATATATATATATGTATGTATGTATATTAGATTAAAAAGTTGCTAAAGTAAAAGCAAAACCAATAACAGTAATTAATGTTTAATTTTGAAATTTGTCACTTTACATAGTAATAAACAAACGTCGTAGATCATATTATAATACACAAGTTCTCATAGTAGTTAAAAAATCAGACTTTCTAGGCCTGCAGCCTATGAAACGGAGTACATTATACATTGTATTTCTGTTGGACTTCAATCTAATCACAGTTTATTCTGATGAATGAGTTAACGTAAGTTTATCAGCCACGATTTTGTGACAGGATTATCAAAAGAAGAACGGAGTCCTAATATACCGTTTCCATACATTCCAATCACAATTTTAACCCAGTATGCCACCCTTACCCTGGACCATTCAAACTATTTTTACTCTCTTATATCTTTTTACATGAAATAATATATTATATATATAATATATATAATATATATGATCATACATATAATATATATATGTATATATATTAATTAAACTACATTGTCAGTGTAAAGCTCTTTTTATTTACTGTCTTCTCCACTCTCTTCGTGTTTAAAAGATTACTGCGTGTCGCTCCTTTTACACTTCTCACAAACAAAATGTTTCAGATATACTTTCACTTAGTTCTCGTAAACATAATGAATGCTTCCTGACAAGACAAAGCGATCAGTTAAGATCCAAGGTATTGGTGTGTCTGTTTTCTCACTCTGTATCGTACAGGTATATGATATACCAACAGTTTAACGTTTCTTACATTAAGTTCCATACATTTAGTAGAGACAATGTATAGAGAGGAATCAACTTTCAAATTTTTTACATATAATTCGTAGCGGTAATTAAAACAAATATTCAAAGCATACACATAATTAGCTATACATAATTTATGGGGTAACGCATAAAGTAAGACAAAATCACTTTAACATCGTTTACGTTTTTCCCTAAAACTCTATCGATCGAGAAGTATCTTTAATGCTTATCCAATTCTTTTTTAGTACATATGCATCTTTTTCGTATTTATATGAATCTTTTTATCGGTAAATTCTCGTGAACGTGCAGTATACGTGTACGAACTAAAAACGTTATTCAATAAATTAGTGTATCGTTTTAATTACAAAGTATGTATTCCTAGATTTGTCTCTCCTCGTCTAATCTTAACAAATGCGCGCACACGATGAAAAGATATACATTACACTTTGGGCAAAAATAGTGCGCGCACGCCTGGTAATTTATGATACACTCTCTGTTTACTCTAAGAAGAAGTTAAAGTAAAAAAGAATGAACATGTCAATTAATCTTTCTGAAGAACAACGAATAGAAATTTCGTGAAAATTATTCAATTTCCAGGATACACATATTAACATCGAAATCAATGCGATCCGCTAAATGAAAAAATTTAGTATTTATGTAATACCTTGTTCGGAAGTGCCTTATCAATAAAAACGTGTATTCTTGAAACCTGTTCGAACGATTTATTTCTTTTTAAGAAAATAAATCACACATTGAAGAAAGAATCATGGGAACATTAACAAATATATACGTTCAATAAATATATATATATTGTGTATCAATCGTACCGAAGAACGTTAGATTTCACGTGTGTTTCGAACGAGTGAATTTACCAATGAAAAGATCGAAATTTATGCGGTAGATATTAAATATATCATACTTGTTTTCCTCGATGTATTTTTTAACTGTGTTACAGCAGATTTTTTTTTAAAGATATCGAGATTATAATAAATGTAAGTTGTGCTACAAGAATGAGCCTAAAGCAAAGTGTTTACAGCACCACGATTTCAAACTGAAAATTAATATCTCAATGCATTTACAGCTGATAAGAAATTTGTTTTCTTTTCTCGTTACATCGAACATCGCGGCTAATCGTTTCAGAATATAAAAAGGAAATTAAAAGGCAGTATCGTAAATGGTAAATTATAAATCATACACGTTGGTAATCATGTTTTTTTTTTATAGTTCAGGAGATTGGTTTTTTCTTTTTTTATTCTTTTAAATATTCATTATTTTCGATTTCTGCACGCATATCAGTAACAAATATATCATATGCGTTTCTTTGCTATAATGTATAGGTACATGTAATTGTATAACATCTAAAGCCAAGCTCCTGTAATATACACAACATTTTGAGGCACTTAAATGTGTGCTCAAAGACCATACACTTCTGACAACTCTTATATTACTTGCCAAAGCATAATTCTAAATCGTATGTTATCTCATAATAACAGTATCGTTAAAAAGAAAAAAAGTCAGTGCCGTAAATAGGTGCCTAAACGTAGTAACAATGTATCTCTCTCTCTCTCTCTCTCTCTCTCTCTCTCTCTCTCTCTCTCGTTCTCTCTTTTTTCTTTTCTTCCTTTTAAAGATAAACACAAAATTAAAATCTATACAGATCTCGTTTCCAGAATATCAATAACAATAAGGTAGTGCGTTATTTATTTTTATTATCATTATTATTAATTATTATTATTTCTCATCCGCTTGGAATACAAATTTCTTTTTAAAGCTTCTAGTATAGATTATATACTAGAACGTACTTGAGGCAACGTGGAATGTTATATTTTCAGAGTGTTCACTAGTGTATTATATAAATTTCCTCTGTTATATCGTTTCTGTTTTTTTCTGTACTGTACGAATCATATTACTTTATGCATGTCTTATCAACTATCGATAATTTCATGTACAAATATATCAATTTTATGCTTTTATCTTATGATACAATGATTATGATATAACCGCTGCGTAATTAATACATTTTTCCTCGTTAGACAGCTTTCAAATGAATTCGCTCGCTAAACAATATCAATTGCTGCACGTGTATGAAATGTATAATGAAGAAAATATAACAAACCGAGATCTTGCTTTCTAATTCATCTGAACACGCAGACATTTAATAAATCTTTGCATTGTCTCAACTGTTTTGAACAATAAATAATCGCAACATAATATTCTTTGTATAAACGGACTGTAGCACTTATAACAGTTTTCTGTGTTGGTAACTCTTCGATCGTGGAAAGCGAAAAGAAATATGTTCAACTCGCGCGTAACGTATCGTTTTTCAAAGTTGTTTCTCCTGTCATTTTGATTGTTCATATTCACGCACGAAACTAAACAACTTGGACACGGTACTATTTCGTTTGAAACTGAATTTTTTCGTTTAGATCACTCGTTACAATTGTCATTAATATTCTGGAAAGTATGCGAAAACTTTGCTTATACAAGTAGTTCAAATAAAACATGGAAAATTATTAGAAAACAGAAATAGTTCTTTTTCTCGAATGTCCTCTTATCGTTTATCTGCTTTGAAAAAATTACATTGTGTGTGTGTGTGTTTTTTTTTTTATATATTATTTTTTCTTTTTCGTGTAATTATCGTTCTGTTTCGAGAATAAGTTTCGTTGCACTCTGAACATTCATTAAGCTGTACGCGCATAGCAAGGTTTTGGCACAAAGATAAACATTTCCCAGTTACGGCCCTGCGCTATGAAAGGGGGTGGGGGGGGGAGAAAGGAATTAAAAGATTAATACCTTAGTTTAACATTTTTACAAGCTAACAAATATGTACCTCCAAAATCACAGAACCAAAGCGATAACAATACTCTTCTAGACAATGTATTATCCTGCCAGCAAACGTATTTTTAAAATATATGCGGCGAATTAGAGTTTCTTCAAATAATCTTTTATGATTCATAGTTAATCGATACCACATTCATTGTAGGCGAAGTCACTGTACAATGTAAAAAGTTTTCTTCATACCCACTTTATAATATCCAGCGTAGGATAAAAGCAGTGGTAGGTAATCCATACAATCCAGATGAAGAATAACAGCTAAATATTGAAATTCATTGCGGTAGTATCTGCAAAGGCGCTTATTTTCACTACATTTCAACACCGTGATTAGTTGCATTCGTTTCTCTTTCTTTCGGAAATTATTGAAATCACTGCCGGAATAGAATTACTCACATATTGATTTACACATTTCCATCCCTTTCATCCGTCTTATGTTTTGTACAAGGTAGTTCACGACAATGTTGTGCTACTTGGGCATAGCTTGGCCTCGTAAGATCCTGAGATACAGACAAAGAATTTATAAAACAATTAGATAACAACACCGATACAATATACATTAGAAACAGAACTATTCACACACACTTTAAAAATCAGAATAACTTTTTTATGAATGGACCAAACGTCTTCAATTTCTCTGTAAGGCTAGAAGAATTAGTTTATTAAATGATGTCTAAAAAATCTGTTGAAAAAATGCGAAGGTCGTAAACCAATTAACCAATTTCAATGAAATTTTCAGAGCGTATATAATCTATACGTGTTGACCAAACACATTTCTTAAATTTTCGTTATTGGCCCAGCTAAAAAAAGTCGTAAAAATCAATCTTTACTATTGTTTTTCACAATTCCGACCAAATGCATTTTTTCAACATATTTTTTAGACGTCATTTACTAAACTAATTCTTCTAGCCTTACGAATAAATTGAAGTCGTTTGGTTCATTCATCAAAAAAGTTATTCTGATTTAAAGTGCGTAATCAGTTTTGCTCCAAACTGTATGCACATATATACAGGAATGTCTCTATTGACGCAAAAGCCTCGAGGGATTCGGTTGCTTCGATCGTAGACGGATAGCTAGCTAGTTTTTTTTAGCTTTAAAGGCCGAGCCGAACGCAGGGTAGAACAGCGCGTGTAAAGCGAGACCACGCGCGGGCCTTTGAACTGTGCCAGCGACTGCGACTCTCCGCGTCTCTTTCCTTCCCATACACTGTCCTCCCTTGCGCTCGAAACGTTCATCGTCAATTAAACCGCTAAATACAGTTGAAATTGGTCTTTTTCGTGTTTGGTCTTTTTTTAATTAGAAAAATGCCACGAATATATTGATGAAAGTTTCATAAAAAAATAGGTAATAAAAAAAATTAAATATTGGTGTTACATTGTGAGGACGCACGGGCCTTTGAACTGTGCTGGCGACTGCGCTCTCCGCGTTGCATTAGTAATAGAGGGGATATTTTTTTTGCATCAAGCGTGTAAAGCCTTTTTGCGTCAATAGAGACATTACTGTACTATAAGCGATTACAACTTTGGATTAAATCACGATTCATATCTTTCGCTGTCTTTACAACAACAAAGTATGATTAATCCTTATGTAGTCAACCGAAATGTATATACAGCGAGTGTAAAAATTATTCGTACGCGCTTCAAAATAGAATAACTTTCTTATAATTGTACCAAGCGACCTGATTTTTTCTAATCAATTAAAAGCATTGGTTTACGAAATGATATGCAAAAAAGATTCCCCAAAAATTATAATTCACAAGGTTACAAGAAAAAATAAAAATCGTTTGTTCTTCGAATTATTTTCTTTACATTTCGTACACATTATCTTGAGTTTCAATAATAATCACTTTTTTATCAATGATTTTTATCGTAGAATATTTTAGAACGACTGTTATTTTTGGTTCCTGCTTTTTTGCATATCATTTCGTAATACTTCGCGTTTGGTACAATTATAAAAAAGTGATTCCATTTTAAAGACGTACGAATACTTTTTACACTCGCTGTAGATTATTTGAAACCTTTCTGTATTTGCCAAAATTCTCACTATAAGACTGTAAATTAATATATTAGCGAGGAAATTTTGTAATATTGGGTTGGAACGAAAGTTCGTGTAACGTTTGTAAATTAAAATTGATTTATTCGATAACTTAAACCTTAGTCTTATCGTCGATTCTTAATTCGGAAACGCTACGAACTTTCTTTCCAACCCAATATTTTTTACAGGAACATCAACACTAAACCTACCGAGCCCTAATAGTATCCCTTACATGATGCCTTATAAAAATAACAAGATATCTCCGCTACGAAATGTATTTATTTAATCATTTATCACGAAAGCATCTTTATAATTTAAATAATTGTGAAATAAAATATCTGGAGCCGGTCATGGAACCGGTGTTGGTAGGTTCAGCGTTAACAAACTGTTGAAAGAAATACAGTAAACGGGTAGGCGGTCGACTATAGAACACTGAATTTCTCATAGAAAACCACGGTACAAGAATGAAAATATAATAATACACTTACGAGAGGAAAGGTAGACGTCACTCCCACTTGCGCTTGGGAATTATGTGAGGCAGTAGGGGCATTACTTAGAGATATTACAGGCAGTAGGCACCTAGTCACTTGTTCTGAGTCTTCTCCCGCGTGTGCATTTGAAACAGCTTCATCCACTCCGTTCACCATGTTCGTATCGTCAGTCTTTACAGATCTGTCAGCGGTGCATTTCAATAATAAAGGACTAAACCTGAACGTGCATAAGTATAAATAGACATATATTCAATACGATATGTAAATATTAACGAGATTGTGCACATTAAAAGTATCATGCACAAAAATATCATATAATAAAAACTATCATGTACAGTTTCCATTCAAAAAAAAACCACTACATAGTTAAAAAGAAGAAAAAAAAGGGAATGGGTCTTGCAAGATTGCAACACTTATTTAACAAACCAGTATACACATCATTTATTTACTTTCACTGACAATTAATTCTATAGTCATCCATTAATAATGAACCATGCTTTTTATTATACTCGTGTGCCAAAAATTACAGCTTAATTTTATATTAAAAATTAAGAATTTAATTGAAATGCCTTTAAGAGTAACTTGAAAATGAACAGTTGATAAATTGTAATATAATATAATATAGCATAAACGTAACGTAATATTATAATAATAGATAATAATAGTAATAGTAATAGTAGTAGTAATAATAATAGTATAGTAACCATGATAGTGACAATGATGTTGATGATAGAGTGGTAATGACAAAGATATGATTTTATGACTATTGTGATGACAAAGATCACAAAAATGATGATGCTTATGATGGTAATAATAATAATAAATAAAGTATTAGAATCCATATCAGTAACAATAGCGATAGTAAATAGAAGCAGTAGCAGCAGCAGCAACAACAGAATTTGTAATAACAACAATAGTAATATTAGTAGCAGCAACAAATGTATCGATCATGATTATGATGATAATGATAATGGTAGTTAAAGACGAATGATAGTTAGAATATGATTAGTTATCGTAATAATAGCAGTAATGATGACAGTAGAAATATTGGAACTACCGATTGCAATAGTAATAATAATAACAATGATAATGACTGTTAATGTAACAGTATTATTTCGATATAACTAACGGATAGTAGTTATCGTGAACAGAATCGTTGAACATGACAATGACAAGAATGGTGGAGTTAATAATGACGACCAACAGCGATGAGAATTTTCATAAAAATGAACTAATAATTCTAATGCAAGGAATAGCGATGATCGTAGTTGTGTTAGTAGAGCTGCGATAGCAATAATAATATTGATAATCACGGTGAAGATCTTGATAAATGGCAATGACGTGTAGAATGAATACCGATGACAGTGACGAAAAATAATAATAAAAAATAAAATTATATATTAAAAAGAACCCTGAATAATAGATTAGTTCATAATGTATTGTTCACTCGCCGCAGTAATACGGCCAAGATATTAATATAAATTGTGCTACCTCTCAAGAGTACTTGCATACATTCTTGCATACATACGCATCGAAACGCTACGTCATATTTCTGTATTAATCACTATGACAGAAAAGGAAAAGCTTCTGGCTTAGTATTTAATGAATACCCCGATCTTTTTGAGAGCATTTTATGCTTTAACGTTTTGCTCTTTCATTTAGTGGAGCACCAGCTCTTCTATTCGAACGATCTGTTCTTCAATAAAAGAACTTGTATTAACGAGGCACTCGAAAACAGCATAATTAGATAATTTGTCACTCGACGGGGAAGAAGACGTATGTATATCGATATCAATGAATAGAAATAAATGGCAAATTAGAACAACTGAGCACGCCTACAAAATTAACCACCATGGATAATAAAATAATTGGTAAATTTAGGAAAGTTACACCTACTTCTTACTGCGCTATACATGAGTATAATATAATTGAGAAAGGGAAAGTATAATAACAATAATCATAATAATAATAAGAATAGTAATCATAGCAGTAGACGCAGCAGCAGCAATAGTAGTTGTAGTAATAGTAGTAGAGTAGTGGTAGTAGTAGTAGTAGAAGTACATAGTAATAGTAGTAGAGTAGTGGTAGTATAGTAGTAGTAATAATAGTAGTAGTTAGTAGAGTAGTAGAGTAGTGGTAGTATAGTAGTAGTAGTAATAATAGTAGTAGTTAGTAGAGTAGTAGAGTAGTGGTAGTAGTAGAAGTAGTAATAGTAGTAGTAGCAGCAATAATAGTAGTAGTAGTGATAGTAATAATAATAGTAGCAGCAGTAGTAGTAGTAGTAGTAGTAGTAGTAGTAGTAGTAGTAGTAGTAGTAGGTATAGTAGTGGTAGTAGTAACAATAATAAAGATAATAATAGTAATAACGATGATAATGATAATGATGACGATGATTATGATGATGAAGATGATAATAATAATAATTGTTGTAGTAATAGGACACTGAAGAATTTTCATATAATTTATACATTCACAAGAAGATGCATAAAACTTCTATTGTTTGGAATAATAAAGTTTTATAAAAATCACTGAACGAAGAGAAAAATTTATAGTTCTCCTATATCGGAAAATTGAAACGTAATCTCCCAATTTCAATGTCAATTAGAATTGCAACAAATGTAGGGTTCGTATTATATCATCGAATGAACACTTTTTTTTTTTTACTTTACTATTCTTCCTATTTGCGAAAGAGTAACTAAATATATGAACTTGAAGGATATTGCTATAATACCATATTTTAAAAGAAACATAATATATACTGAAAACTAATAGACTATCTCGTGAATATCTTTCCCTTTCCTTCTTATATAGATGATATGAAAATATAGGTGGACTATATAACTTTCACTAATACACATCCACCATACAGAGCATAGCACGCAAATATAATGCAGCCAACACTATCAAACATAGCTTAGCATTCTTTTTTTTCAGGCTCTATTCGACTTCCTGTACATATCATTCTGATGTTTCGTGTACGTGTGCGTGTGTTCTTATATTCATGTAATATAATCTGTGTGTATATCTATACATATATACATAGTATGTATAATATATGCAAGTATATCGTTAAAAGCAATTAAAAGAGTTTTAACAATAATTTATAGTAAGCAATACTTTAGAAATGTAATCAAACGACTATTAGCCTTTACAATAAAAATAAAACATATTCTCTACTATATACATATATTTACACAGTATACATAGACATGTAAATACGTGTGTGTAAATATGTGTATACGCATTTTCCTGTTTCCGTATGTGTGTGTCTGTGATGAGTCTGTTCCCGTGTATATGTACGCTACTCTGCAAGAGAAAGAAGCACCCAGTATAATTACAAGATAAAATGACAAACAATATCTTTATTGCATTTAAAATAATCCGCAATAACACGTATATGGTATATTCTCAGAACTATTCAATTAAACAGCGGAATCCTTTTTCAAAGCTTACAGTGTTCTTATTTGACTTTTTATGTTTTTCTATTAAATATTCGCGAGTGCTTCTTTCTTCCGCACAGTAGCGTATGTGTGTGTCTGTGTGTGCGCGTGTGTTTTGCGCGATCGCGCGCGCGGGTATAAGAAGAAAGCACACTCACTTATCAGGAGATGACGGGGGAGTGAGAGTGATGGTGCTGAGAGCGATGTCTGTGGAGTCATTGTTGCTAGCAGAAGCATTAGAGCTGGTATTTGTAGATGTAACGGGAGTAGTCGATGCACTGCCGGAACCAGTTGGTGCTTCTAGCGAACCAGTGTGACCACCAGCACTTGACCCTGGACTCGCAGACCTACTGCTGTTACTTGTCGGTTGTTGATACTGTTGTGAAGTTCCTGCAGGTTCTTTCTCTTTAACGCTTTTCAATTTTGCAGTACCTTTAACTACGTCCGAAAGCCTATTCTGCGATTGCGTACAATCGGTACCGATAGTCTCTACTGAAGCATTATGGGATTTTGCAAGATCAGCGTCTAGGCCAGGAAGAGGAGGAAAAGCAGAAGCTTCCAAATCGAATTGCACCCCTCGGCTACATTGTGTGTTATTATTACTGGCCGGGGTAGGTTCTCTGACCGATGGTAACGGGCTACTGTTAGCCTTGGACAACATTTCTTGGTCTTTGGTCCTACGATGCATACGATGACGCGGGAATTGTACTCCAGAGTCTAAAGTTTGAGCGTCATTCTCCTGTGTTCCTTTCGAGTGATTGTTATTATACTGAGTCTCTCCAGTCACTATGGTTGTATGCGGGGAATGGAACTTTGTGCCGGTCTGGTAGGAAGAAGAAGTTGACTTCACTGTAGGCAAGCTCGAAGTAAACGTTGGAACGGTTGCTCCTAAGGATATTGGTGCTCCACTTATAGGTGGATGCGAGGTCCGACAGATTGGCACCATGTTGCCACCACCATCCATCAAAGCTGGTCTCTCAGAACCATTTCTTTGCTTATTTCTGTATCACACATACACGCGCAAACATGTATTATATATACATGTTTGTATTGAATACATATATTTAAACTAGAGGTCGGCAACAAGTGCTCGTTTCGGCCGATTTTCGAGTGTTACACCCTCTTCTTCACGGCCGCGCGTCTCGCTCACCGTGACGATCCTAAATAGTTCTCAAGCCACCTCAGGCCCGCAACATATGAACTGCGCGTGGCGCATTAGGGCGACACCCGTATCAATAGGTGCATACCTAGCAAATACATTGCATACCGAGGAGGTACAATTGTCAATGTGATTTTCTCTTTTGGCAATGGTAACCCTTGTAGGCCTATTCCACTATGTCGCATGATATATAATTTCGGAAAATAAATATCATGGATTGGCAAGAAAGTAATTTTTCGGTATTTTAAGCTGAAATGGAGCCCAATTTTTTGTATTCAAGCAATGAGCTTTAATGAATGTTTTGTTCGATGATCTTTTGAGAAAAGAACAAATAAGAAAATATTTTATTGATTAAAGTTCATTGTTTGAATAAAGACATTCGGATTCATTTCACCTTAAAATACCGAAATTACTTTCTTGCCAACCCAATAGAAAATAAATAAAATAATATAGGATACACATTGTTTTATAAAAATGACAAGACTGAGCTTATTTAGATTTTTCACACAACTTTTATGATAATACGTGATTAAATAAAGAAATTTATTGAATAATTTCTGATGGGGGCATCTTTATAATTTCAATAATTAAAAAATAGAAAGTGTGAAACCGGTCATTTTCATCGGCAGAATTTTATTCAGATATGGGAAAGCATTTTCGTGTTTGGTAAATCAGAAATGTCGAATAGAAGGCTTGGAAATCGCTGTTCGCATTGATACGGGTGTCGCCATAATGCGGTTCGAGAATTATGATCGTCACACGGCCAGGAAAAGGGGGCCGAAACGAGCAGTTCTTGCCGACCTCTGATTTAAACTAATGAATTAGTTAATAATACAACATAGTAACAAACAATTTGTAATTATGTATTGTTATATTACATAAATTTATAATTACTAGAGGTGTGCGGAAACCCAAAAATGTTGGGTACTCTCGAATATATTGAGATTCCCGGGAATAATTTTCATAATTCTCGAGATTCCAGTTACATTTGCACGCCTCTAATAATTAAATTTCGGAAACAAAATGTCGATTGTATATTACATAGGGTAAAGGTACCAGTTACCGTGCCCGACCCGGACACAAAACAAACTTTTTAGAATTTAATTATACTAACGCGAAGCAAACCTAATATTACTTTATTTTTAAAAATAAGACTGATGTTCCCTCTTCGTATATAAGTATCGAAAGTATTACAATAATTATTCCCCCGAGACAATTCAATTTTTCGGTTCCGATCATAGAAAATTCTAAGAAACTGTGATACACCAGAGAATAATAACAATGATTTTATTGTTCTACGGCATAAAAAATTAATTAATTAATTTGCTGCCACAAATTTCTTGTATCCGATAAATAATACCAAAACTTCGGATTAAAATTTCGTTAATATTTCTTTTGCTCTTGAACAAAATCGGCCAGAAAACTTTGACGATATAACAATCGTTTATCACGAATAATGAAAAATAAATTACGGAATGCCTTCAAATTAATAAAAAATCTCCAAGTCGTTTCGAAATATTCGGCAAGTAGTACCTTTACCGTAAAATTGTATTTTTTGCGCAAATATGTATGCAAGAGCAGGCAAAAGCCCTTTTCAGACGATATGTAACTACATAGTATAACATGTAGATACAATACAATAAAAGAAATACATATTATTTAAACAAATATATATATTGTATATTATTAAAAGTAATTATTGGTATTAAATATGTACCTGTGTCGAGGATTGTATCTTGGATTGTGTGGCTTAAATGTATTATGCTGTGTCATACCATTCATTGTAAAAACACTTGACATATCGAAATAAGCAGGACTTGCCGGTGGCCAAGGCATAATTCCAGTAGGATAAAATGGTTGATGCTATAAATAGGATAAGATAATAGGCAATCTATTAAAATAAATAATCCAATAAATAATTCCTATAAAGAATATGTACCTTTCAAATCTTCTAAATTTTTTGTAGGTCCCATGAAAATCACCGACACAGTTTTCGCCGACAATAACTATGGCCGACAACGTCTTTAATTATAATTACAATAAAGTCGCGATCTAGCTCCCATCGCCTGTTCTGAGCAGGGACAGAGATCATGTAGGGCAGGTCTGAGCAACACTGGATCGCGGAATATATGTAGCTGTACTCCTCTTCGCCTGCTCGACGAGTCAGTCCCCGCCACATTCACTCTGACACTTCCTTCATCTTTGCTTGAGCCGACACGAACGACATTTACCACAATTCCTTTAATTTTTATGATAGGGACGATTCTTTCGGCTCTGCGAATTTTTTACCTGAATCGTCCCTATCATAAAAATTAAAGGAATTGGTAAATGTCGTTGGTATCAGTTCAAGCAAGGATCTTATTTATATACACTGCCGTGTAAAAGAAAGAAGCGCGCACCCGGCCATATTTAATAGAAAAGCGTAGAAAATCAAATAAGAACAATATTGTCGATGAGACCTGTGTCGGTGATTTTCATGGGACCCATTTTTTGTAACCTGAATTTTGTCGCGTGCGAGAAGTGCATACAGTGAGTCCTCGACTTACGCGAATTCTTATAAGCGAATCAGAAAACCAATTCCGAACTGTGACAATCGTTTTCTGATTGCAAGTTATTCGTTTTTAAAAGGTGTACGAATACTATGTACAACCACTGTATGTGACAGAAGCGAAGATAAGTGTTTGCTCGTGTTTAGCGTAGACATTCAGCTATTTATGAGTGATCAATTTTCCATGAACATAGTTCGCTTATTTGAATTTTCCTTTCAAACAGAGTAAGTCGAGGACTTACTGTACTAACTTGACATTACGAACGAATGATTTTTTATCAAATAATAGATATACGTATGTGAAACCTACAAAGCTAAATCGCTTGCAATGTAAATATAGTAACGATTAGACTGCGGATCTTTAAGCAAAATAAAAATTGTCTGTATCGATTGTAAGTAATAGAAACCAAGCAGAATGTTGTTTCTGCCCTTAATCATTTTAATAGATGAGAGATCATATGTGTACATCTTCGATTTTAAAAATTCTCCTACAATTTTGAATTTCATCTACTCAATTTTCCAATAAATGCATAAAGATCCGCAGTCTAGTAATGATATCCCACAAGGAGTGAGAATACAATATTTATTTACTTACATATAAATGAACTTGATTGGCATATGGCGGCATAGTGGTTTGTGGCATAGTAGTGCCATTTGTGTAAAGGAAGCGTTGTTGACCAGCTGTGTAGCTATTTGGATCATAAACTGGTGGCGGCGGAGGAGTTCTATAACCATTTTTTATACTACCCACTCCAGCAACTGCTGGTATTGGTAGCCTATTCATTGGTTTAGCTTTGATTCTTGCCATTATTGGCTTTCCCTGAATTATAAATAGTAACTTAATATAAGAGATTAAATATTAACGTAAAACAACTACTCTGATATAACTTGCGTACTACATGAATCATTTAATGTATGTATATTATATCCTATATTTGATAATTGTCTTTTATATATAAATTAACAACATGAATATCAATTAATATCATCAACCGATGATAAGCTGCGAAACATGCATATTATATGTAGAATGTTTAATCGAAAAATTTTTTTATATATAAATTCTTTTGAGATATGTTTTAAATCTAGATGTAATTAACATAAAAAGAATAATTTGATAACGGTAAGTTACCTGAAACTCCCGAACTTCTTCACGTAAAAACCTGTAGGCCTTCTGAGCATCTTCGTCGGATTCAAATGTTACATACCAAGAACTATTATGGGCAAATTCGCATGAAATAAACCTTGGACATCCCTCTCCAGAGAACAGGTTCTACAAATTGAAATAGAACGATGAGAATAGGAATAATATTCGTAGCGATAACAATTACAACACAGCAACAATAATAATGGTAACGGCTAATATAAAATGTATAAGATATTAATACTTTTTCACCTTCACATCTTCCAGTGGGGTACTGTCTGGTATCTCACGTAGAATTACAATACATCGTTTATGATTAGGTCTTACTTTTTGTCCTTCTTCGTCAACTTGTACATTAGGAGACTCTCTTAAAACCTCCGTTATAAGTTTTATATCTTTCGTTAATTTTTTCACTTGGTTAAAATTTGCTACTGTCCATATCGGTACATATTGATCATTATCCATTTGCGATAATAAATATGTATCATTAGCTAAATTTTCTCTAAAACATAAATATACATATAGTATACCTTCCTCGAAAGAGTAAATGCACATGTAGTGATATACAATATCTCAAGGAATACTAATTTATATTTGAAACACGTTATTCTACAGTTTAACCCTATGCTTTACAATAACTTACGAGCCTCGATATAACTTATTTTATCAAAGCTCGTGTGAAATACCATGTCTTTGGTAAAATATTTAACCTTTACAGTAAATGTAATTGCAGAGAGTGTTGTTGTAAATACAAAGACACGACAAAATATGAAGTATACAAAACATTAAATAAAAGTAAAACTCGAAAATAATTGTTCGTATGTTCACGATAATGCTAATGAACTGTAGAAAAGCAGACAGTTTTGATATGTCCAATGAAAAATTAGAACTAATAATAAATGAATATTAGTGTTCCTCGAACTTGATAGGCAATTCAAGGTGTGTATTCGCTGGCAAGCATAATACGATATCGATATAATTACCTGGAGAAATAATATTCAAGTTGGGAAGAGAGCATTTGTTTTAATTGTTCCAAAGGTATACCAGGGGATGATAAATCAGCCATTGGAGCAGTTTGATTTGGCACATCACCTAAAGCAGCAACATCCACTGGACCGTAACCTGCAGCACCTCCTATACCTATGGCATGCTGCGGCGAGGGTTCCAAATTACCAACACCTGCCTCTAATATTAATTCGGTTCCAGTTGGAGCACCATTCATGGCGTTGTATTCCAAATTGGTCGCAGTGTTTCCAATTGCACCCCCAACTGAACCCAAGGGTTCAGGGGTGGCTGGATAAACCGCCCCTGGTTGGAGCTTCCCAATGTCCCCATTCATGTACACGTACCCTATGAAAAATGAAAAATATATTAAACAATGTAATAACTAACGACGGCGTTATACCCCACGAAAAACCGTCGACAATCCGCTCTAAATCTTACTTACACGTTACCGCACGTAACTTAACTGGATTATTCGTAAAATGTAAACGATACCTTAATATAACACATAAAATCGAACCCAACAATGTACGTGTATACGGTAAAGTAATAATTAAACAAGTTTCGAATGAATTTATAATGAAATTAGAAAAATACTTCTCAAATTCTCTCGCCCTTTCTTAACGATATAGCAAAGAAAATAATATTTGTTTACATTATTTTGCACACTCATTGAGCAAGACATCAATTTTTTCGAACGTACAGTCTCAACGTATGTGTTTGCCACAGAAATCTATGATTAATGATAAAAACGTTTGAATTTAACTGCAGAATGTCATATTAGAAATGTACTTTTTGAAATTACGATTAACAGTATGTAATGCAACATACTAGTCTGATGTAATACATTTGTAGTACCTATATATATGTATATATATACTCGTATACACACATGCATGAACGTGTTCGTACATATACGTAATTGACGTGTGTGTACGTGTGTTGCACGTACAATGCGCGCGCGCATTCGTGTTCAATAGCACATAATACGTATGCACGACGTGTATATGTATGCGTACGTGTGTGCGCGCGCGCGCGTACAAACGGGCGTGTGTGCGTGCTCAAATACATATATATACGCGTATTCGAAAATTGTACAAACTTACATTATATATATATCTGTATGAACCGTGAAAGAACAATAAACATGAAAATGAAAGGTACGAAAAATGTTGCACGACATTTACGGAACGACAGATTTCCGGATTAATTATTATCGTAAACGCGAAACGAACTACGTACAAATCGAAACAACGAAACATTCGGAGATTCTAATGAAAAACGAAACGTTCTGTTGACTCTGATTAAAGTCAAAACTGAATGTTGATCGTACAAACCGTGCCACATGCTAAGATTTGCTCTCGTTCAGAATCAATGTGTAATCGTCAAGCATTCACACTTAAACGTCACATTGTATCCTTCTGATATAGTTCTTTGGGAAAGGTTACAGCATGGAAAGTAAAAATTTTGAAAAGGCAAGATATGCAATATGTTGGATGCGATTAGCCAAATATAGAGCGAGACGTTGGCCGGGCCAACACGTTCACGCACGCAGATATGGTGACAACCACTTGGACAGTACACTTATGCGTATCGTATATCGTTACCGAAATCACCATTCATCCCGAAACAATCCCGGATTCCATGTGCCTTTATCAATAGGTGTTCTCGGCAGCTTCGTTTACTGGCTCGTTCTTCGGGTGTAAGTACCGTGAGCGCACACGGTTGTGCGCAAAAAACGCAACCTTATTCCTCGTTCTCAAGCTATGAATAGTTAGCCATAAGCATCTGCCCTCAATCCTCTACATCATTTGGATCAATGTGATTCGCGCCGTTTTAGAATTTTATAAAATTCTTACCGAGAAGATGAATCAACTCAACACAATTTCTCAAGGAAACTACAAAATGGCCGACACAGAAAGGCACATGCCGTAGCTCAATGCATTATGGGTTGGAGGTATGTAGCCCGACAGAAGCGAACTCTGCTTGCTAATCTGAACAACTCGAACCCGCGAAATTTAAAGGTTTCTACGTGTCCAAGATTATCATTCGTTTTATAAAACATTGTCAAAATAAAATATATAATATACGGTCATTCTCATAATTGATAGCGTACATTTTCAATGAGCATAACTTTTATGTAAATGGACCGGACAACTTCAGTTTTTCTGCTAATGACTTGGTTTACCAGATGATATATAATGAACATTTCTGAAAATTGCTTGTTTAGCCTGAATTACGAAAAAGATAGTAGAGGTGTCTTATTCGGGCTTGTAACGAAAATTAAAAAAAAAGAAACATTTTTTTGGATTCACATAAATTGTATACATGATGACAATTTCATTGAAATTAAATTAATTGGCTTAAGAGTTACAAACGATTAAAAATGGTTCTGATGACTTCACTGATTACTCGCAACCATTGTCTACATATAAAAATATAATATGGAATGTGTATGTGTCATATATGTATTCGAAAAAAAGTGTACATACTATAATATATATAGTATACATAGAAAAGTGAACATGCACAAGTATGAAACAATTCTATGTTACAGATATCACTCTTGCAGGTGTATTTAGTTATCTGTGCTACAGTATAATATGTTATACTATAAAATAGATAGTTGCATGAAGTGTTATACTAATCTTTGAGATTATAGAATTTTTATTTGAAAGTGTAGTGTGGTTGTAATTGGCGCTAGTGTGCGCCGCGCCTTTTTTTTTGTTCACGTTGTTGCGTCAGCAGATCACTACGCACGAGGTAATGTTCCCCCCCCCAGAGGTTTATATATATACTTATATAAAATAGATATATGTATGTATATATATGTACATATCATATATATATATATATCATATACATATCCATATATTACATATGTACACTTATATATGTACATGCGTGTATAATATATATACGTACGTATTAAATATTGCATATATTAATATACATGTATATACAAAAATTTATCATATTACTATAAAAATAGTAAATAAAAAATGTAATATAGGTTATAGGTCCAGTTTGCGTTCCGATCCATGCAAATAATGAAACCATATGTAAGGTATAAATGGAAAGTGTCAACCGAAGGTTGCATTACCACATGTTATTGAAAAGATAGCATGTTTTTGAAAATTGCAAATTCAGAATTAATAAGTTAATGTCGGAGAAGAAGGGTGTGGCAGGAATTTTATATAGAATATATATACCATATATACACGTAGGTCACGAAAGCAAATAAACCATAAAATGTAGGATCCGTCATTGTGTATGCTGTCTGCCAAATAAATATTTAAACTAACGCTGTATAGAAAATATATTAGTTTTAATCACACAATTAATTGACAGATCTGTCCAACTGTAATGCACAACAATATCAAACAATAATGTGCTGTGCATGCTGTGCGAAAGTCTTGAACATTTAAGAAACGATATATATAATATATACAATTTTCTATTTAATCAAAATAAAATTTATCTCAATGAAATTCTTAATGTTACTCCCCAATAATATTAAACTTTTCTATGAAAGTACTATTTTAAAATATTTCAATATTTTATATATAACCCCCATTTCGGCACAATTGGTTAATAATTTAGGTAACCACATTTACTGCGTCAACGTGAGAAGAGTGTTGATGTTACAGAAAAGGTCACAAAGCATCGATGATCAAACAATGCTCAAAAATCATTTTGTACATAGTCGAAAATTCACGATTCTAACAGAAATTCTAAAACTATTTCGTTAGATTTTTGTTTAAAATAAGAATGCATATAACACAAAGCAAATTATCATTGATAATCCATTTGATATTTAACAATACTTATAAAAATGTTTGATATTTACTCTACATTCTGCATCCTATTACGTTCAACCGTATGATATACTTATAAAAATGTTTGATATTTACTCTACATTCTGCATCCTATCACGTTCAACCGTACGATATATGTTTCAATCGCCAATAGGGATGAGGACAGTGTAAATTAAAAGTCACACAATTGGTGAATTACCATTTATTTATTTAGAACAGCCACATTTTTATGGGAAACAATTCACGCGTTGTCAATACTGTATTAAAAAGGAAAAAATTGGCAATTCTCCCTACAAAATCCGTTACAATAAAAGATGATCATTTCAATAAATAATACAATCAATGCGGAATCAAAGGCACAAAACTTGGAGATGATAATATAAAATCATGTCTGGTTACTCTTAGTGTATAAAAAAAAAAGTAAACAAAGCATTCATCGTTACACACAGTAAGCCAATCCTGCAGCCTAAAACAATTACTTTTTTATCTCTCTCTGAATACATCTATAGCTCCGAGATACATACTACCTAATTCCAAAAAGAAGAGCCATCCGTTGCTATTCGTATCTATCCCTTGTATATGTATTTTCTCAAAATTACTAGTTAGTTATCGCTACTACTTTAAACGTGATGAGTTTAGTGGATTACCTAACATAGGGCTGTAAAATATTGCTTCCTACAAGCTTACAAATGTCTGATTAGAATATTGTGCCTATATCGTTACCGTTATATATTTTTTATTGAAATATATATGTGTATATAATAGGATATTTCACGAAATATCAACAAGTATTAGTGACTGATACAGATAATTTAAGATGATAAGGTGTTGATGATGGTGGTGTGTTCTTAGATAGTGGCATGGGTGTTTGCTGGTTAAAAACCATGGACTTTTAGCTGGTCAGGTTTAGCCAGACCTGACTTTGTTAGCCACTGGCATATATTTTCTCGCTGGTCCCCCTGCAGCTGCAACACCTCCCCGTACTCCGGGTGCTCGATTACTGTCCCATTGCAGGCGAACTCCTAAGAAGAGAATTTTTCTTTTCTAATTTGTATCAAATTTTTCCTCTAGATCATTTCTACGTCAAAATTATTCCATCTAAAAGTCTTTACTTTCAAACGTCCTAGAAAAGTTGAATTTCTTGCGAAAGCACTTTCATGATTTCAGTAATTACGAGACAAAAAATGAAAAATAGGTGAATTCACATTCGGTACATCCAATGCGAATCTAATTCTTCCCAAGTATAATAAAAATACTTCAACCGTATCTAATACGTTAATATATTTTACTTTACCTTTCTGAATTCCTACTTGCAATTTGATCGATTAATATGAATTTTTATGAGCAACTCAAATTAAAAAGTATAAATTGGAAAAAATCAAAATTAATAAAATACTTTCAAGTTGCATAAATTAAATGTACATATGAAATAAATTTCCAAGCGAAATCATTTTAATCCGCATAATATATGCAAATGTACAATAAATTTACGAGCTGCGAGCTGTTATCTGCATTTCGCCGACACGGCAAGTAAATAATTTTTATCTTTTATATAAAAAAAAATAATGAGAATATTAAAAAAAAAGATTGCATATCAAACCTAAATACACATAGAGAAATACAGTGTTTAGAACTTTTGGAAACTTAGAAAAACTTTCACGAATCTATATATTTTTCTGCTGAACGTTTGCGTCGGTTCTATATTTAGCACAGTATGAGTGACACTGACAAAAGATTTACTCATCGGAACACGGACACGCATCGCGATGTAAAAAAATTGAATAATTACCTTTTTACATGCTCTCACTATTTTCTTCAAGTCATATTCAGACGAGAGGCCTTGCACCGTGGTTAAGGTCTTACGACCATTCCGTTGCTGGATCCTTATATGCACGAGACCGTCTTGGACATCATCATCTGAACCCTTGATTGCATCTGCAAAGGGGTCTGCAGACAAAAAGAACGAATTCGTTTGACGTTAAAATTTTTGCGCTCGTAGAACAATATTAATAACCGGAACAGTTCTATTAATGTAGCAATACGGAAAATTGACGGAGATCATTAATAGATTGCGTACTATGATGCAAGCAAAAGACGCCGTCGCCATTTTGACAAAACTATCTTCTAGAATACGATCAGCTCCAGAACAGAAAATATAATACTTGCCGAATGTGTTGAGATTCTGGATGGACATACGACAAACAAAATATATCCCCGGGAGATATAGAATTGCAAAGTGCAAATGCAGCTAAGAAAAATTACGGATGAGGTACGATAACAGAAGCACCACGCAAGAATACTGCTAAACCCAAAAAACCTTGTACAGAGGTCAAACTCAACCGGAAGTAAAAGTTGCATTTGTCATGAAGAGTAGGTGGGGTTGCGCATGCGCCCTGCTCTGACCGATAAAGGCCCGTTTACATGAGAGAAATGAGAGTATTTGATTGGTGAGTGTAGCAGCCAGTAGCAGCAAATCCAGTCCATGTAAATCAATATAAATACATAATACAGTAATGTAGGATCTTCGTAAAACATAATTCGACAACTGTATTTTCATATTGAAAAGAACAAACGTAAATGAATTAAATAAATTACACACATTACCTATATATAATAATATATACGTGAATATACAGTATATATTAGTACAGTTTTCATTTACTAAGAACTTTTTATAAGTTTATATATAAATAAGGTCCAAGTTTATTTTCTGTGGAAATTTCTGCCACGGTGAAACATTCCGCGACGTTATCGAGTATTAGACATTATATATAATTTTCCTTTTCTTATAGTTGGTGTCGTCGATTTTGAGGATACAGCAATAGATATGCTATCAAATACCTTCATTTATCTTCTGATTGGCTGGCGAAGCGGTGACGTATTTGCATACCTTCTGTGGATCAGATGACGGCTAGCAAAGTAGGGTGTCTCAAAAATGTTGTACTTCCTTGAAAGGGATTATTATTAAGGTTATTTTGAAGTAACTGTTTCCTTTGCAATAATGTTCTCCCCGACATTGGATTTGAGTTATTGACGAAAAACATAGACCAATCAAAGCGCGGCTATAGCTGATGGATTCCGACTTGACGACAGAGTGTGACGTTGGCGTTGGCCAATTCGTTCGCTATAAACGCGCTTTGATTGGTCCGTGTTTTTCGTTCAGGAGTCACACCTTTCAAAGAAGCACAATTTTTAGACAGTCTATATACATTCTAACTCTATGACGATTCGTCGGCCAATAGCGACAATACGTGCGATGGTAGAGGACCGCGATTGGTCGAGAAATCGTCTACACTTATAGACTGTCGTGTCCCAAGATTACTTCATCTACCAGATGACGGATGTGGGCAAAAATTTTCACTTTGTCGAATAATTGTATATCAATAGAAAATTGTAAAAATCTTCACTTTTTATATACAAAAGACTGACAAAAGACTTGATAGGCTTGGGACACCCTGTATAGTAATGTATTTCGTAGATCGTACAACAGAGAGCAGTAATATCTATGTTTTGTAGGGATGAGAGCAGAGTCCCCACAGTTTAATATTTCACAAATGGCCGCTTTACCAGAAAACAATGTACATATTCTGATCGCGGTAAAAACAGTATCGTGTTCTCTCTTCTGTTGTGTAAATTTGATTGTTTCGTATATACAGGTGTGAAAAATTAGTGGTATGCTGTCTCTAGACAGTAATGAAACTCATCAGGATGAGGTGTGTAAACTAATTAGTAATTTCAAACTGTCACAAACATTGGATTCCCCTTCTTTTAGGTTACATTATAAATATACACCTTTTTTTCTTTTATTTTCGTGTATATATGTTTTAATATTTGTATACTCGTTTTATATTTAGAAAGAAATCAGCTATGCTATATATTCGTATCTTATACAAAAAATTTCATTTTCGTATATTTGTGTTATTATAACAAGATACACCTCGGATAAACAACTTTCTTTTTGTTTGTTGTGACAGGAAAGATTAACCTTTACTGTATCGTTTCAATTATAGCTTAATTACGATGTTACATTTTAAATATTCTTTTGTAGGAAACCACTAGCGAAAATGAATCCGACGATTATCCAAGAATCCCTATCCACATGGATGAACCGAAAGAATGGACTTACACGATGAGGAGGCACATGCAGGTATCTCGGATGTAGTTGGCAAAAGAGATGTACTCGTAGAAACAATGGTGAAAGGTTATATGTTTGAAATTAATGATTACCTTATATTAGGAGGTGGTACCTAGATTATACCTTGGTCCATACAGTGCTGCTAGTCGTTCAAAATTACAATCTTTATTAGAACATGGTATAACTCATATAGTGTGCGTTAGACAAGATATAGAAGCAAATTTTATAAAGCCCAACTTTCCCGACAAATTCAAGTATGAAACTCTAAAAATCTTTAAAAGAAAAGATATAACGCACGAACTTGGAATTCTGTATTAATAAGTGACGTTGCAGGTATCTTGTTCTAAATATTGCCGATACAGCAACCGAGAATATTATTCAACATTTTCAAAAAGTTAAAACATTTATAGATGAAGGTTTAACTTCCGGGGGTCAAGTCTTAGTACACGGTAATGCTGGAATATCAAGGTCTGCCGCATTGGTTCTAGCGTATGTTATGGAGACGTACGGACTGTCGCAGACGTAATGTCCTGATGTGTAAAATTGTAAATAATTTCATGTTCATTAAGGGGAAACACTGAAAGAACATATTTTTTTAGACGGGCATATGCGATGGTACAACAAAGAAGGTTTTGCATAAATCCTAACGAAGGTTTCATGACACAATTGAAAGAATACGAACCTATATATCAAGCGCAAAAGACATTGAGAAACGGTCAGCAAAGTTCAGTGAAACAACGAAGTAAACGAACAATACATCAAATGGACACCGAGCGGGTAGAAGATAGATGCGACGAGATGGACAGTTGATATTAATTGTAAAAATGTTAAAAAATCACTAAAAGACTTACCTTAAACTAGATGAAAACCGATAGACTCTTAACGAAACAGCAAGGCATGCTATATGTCGTCATGTTCAAAAAGATACCTAAACATGTGCAGAGGTACATTGTAAAATCAAATGAAATTGCTAATATTAATATATAGAGATTATAAATTTATCGCAATACACAAATGTATCTAGTTAAAGTGATTGTTTATTTAGGTAACCAAGGTGTCACTAGCGTTGGGTGTTCTACCTATATTTTTTACTATAGCACATGCTAATAGTGATTAATAAACAGTAAATAATTCTTAAGACACACGCTGTCGTAAATAGTAGTCCTAATTTTTATTTATTCAGCATGCAGACTGCGTACAATTTATTACTCGCTTACAAGAAGAATGCAATTAATATTTGTAAACTCTTCGCTATTTATTTTGTCGACTACAATAAACATTGTACAAAATTTTTGTATATCATGTACATTGAAACAATGCAGCTTAAGAAACATGGTAAACAACATTTTTTATTACTAAGTTTTGTATTTATTTCATACAACTTTTGTAAAATACACAGTTTTCTTAAACATGAGACTGCTATTACATCAGATTAATGCCACCTATACAATTCTAGTGGGAATCATCATGCAAAGTATGTCCTCCTTGTTTTCATTTTGAAGCTCCAACTTCATAATCAAAGAGAGCTACAATATCGTCGTTCAAATGATTAGTTAGATAGCGAAAAGGAAAAATCTTATTAAGAATACTTAATATTGAATTACCTGAGGATAAGATTTCAGCACTGGCAATGTATTTGTATAGTGACATTGTGTACCCTTAGCTATGGGACATGTAATTCCTGAAGAAGGAGTTTCACAAGCATCCGCGTTCGGTAATTGAAAAGCTACAGGTTCATCCATGATAATTCCATGTATAACTACCTCTAGTTTCGATACATCCGTATCTGTAACGAAAAAAATAAATAAGTTTCTTGTATTCTGAATAATCTCTGCTAAAAGAAATTCTCAAGAAACCATACTAACCGACTGAAAAGTCTATATCAATCGATGCATTCGTTTCCCGTACTAAATCGCAAACTTGTTTGGACGAATCACATCCACTTAAAGTTACGGATTTAAGGGTTCCAAGTTTCGAGCCTGTATAAAAGAAAACAACTTATACTATTATTCCTACTTATATTCCTACTTATATTCCTACTTATAAGGAACACGTCATCCAATTCAGTGTTCGGATATAATCCTATTAGCACTAATTGGATGAGTCAATGTTCGTATACCTAAACGTTGTTAAATGTTGCTGCTCTTACAAGCAAGTAAAATTCTGTTTTCTTCTTTTTGTCAAAATATTATGATTAAATTTCATAATATCAAGACACATTGTTTGTTCGATTATTATATCGCTCTCGATGGAATTATAATGGGATGTTAATTAAACATCACAGAAACAGTTTGTGTTTCAGTTGTTTACGTAAAAGGGTGCCCATGTTGACATAAGAAAAAATTACTGGCAACAGCCATGACTTTGAACTTCGTTTTCCGGATGCAAACCCCTCTCCATTATTATTGAAATCGTATATCATTATTTCAATTGTACGTTACGCAACCTATAATTGGATATTGTGCGGTATGAGCCACACAAAATTATGAGCTGAGACTTTGAGAAGTGGGAAGGGATAAGCCTGAATTTATTAGTTTCTGAGGAACTTGTGAAAAGTATCTATACGATACATTTGATTTCGCCTGTACAGGTGGATAGATAACATAATATGCATAATTTACATGACTCCTGAAAATTTTCGAAAAATGCTAGAATGTAAAATTCGACAGAGTTTAGAACGATTTTTGTTTATTTCTAATTTACAGAGGCTGCTACCACCGAAAACAAGATTTTATTTGATTCCTCTTTCTTAAAATTGGTCTACAAAAATTGCAAATTGCATAAACATCCGAGATGTTCATTTATCAAACATGAGAATCGTCAGAGTTGCTCGTTCGCTAAAAAAAAAACTAGGTAACCAGATCAATGCCAATTTTATTACATTGCAAATTGGAGTATTGGTTCGATTAATTTTCCTGGAGCGAGGGAATTATCGAATGCGGGAATCAGGGTAAAGGTACCAGTTACCGTGCCCCATCCGGTTATCGGACACAAAACATACTTTTTAGAAAATAGTCAAAATAACATGAAGCACCTAGTATTACTTTATTTTGAAAAATAAAATTGATGTTTCCTCCTCGTATATAAATCAAAAGTATTACAATCATTTTTGTTTAAGATATAGAAAACATTTGGTAAGAACCTTATTTTCCGGAACAACGCAATTTTTCGTTTCCGATTATAGAAAATTTTATTGTACCACGGCGTAAAAAAAAATTAATTAATTAATTTGTCATCACAAATTTCTTGTGTCCGGTAAATAGGACCAAAACTTCGGATTAAAAAACGTTGATAATTAATCGTTTATCACAAATAATGCAAAATAAATTACAGAATGCCTTCGAATTAATAAAAAACTTCCAAGTAAACTGGTACCTTTACACTAGATAATGCGACAACATCTTTTTCACAGTTTTTCATGAGTATCTCAAAAACTAATGAAGACCCGCCATTGAAATTTTCTCCCCGCTTCTCGCCTTTCCGAAAAATCGCAGCTCATAAATTTATGTTACCACACTACAGCCCTATATAATTAGATGACCATTATTGTATTCGGTCAAGTACAAATCTATTATCTGCGATACAATTAAATTCGTGAAATACTCTCGTCCATCGCGAACAAAGCTTTTTTTCAGGACAGGAAGACAATGGATACACTTATTTCACTGTTTTTGGTAATTATTCAGAAGTTCGATATTTGATATACTAGAATTCGATCAGTTCTAACTAACAATAAGTGACTTCTTCGAACTATCCATGTTAGTACAGTTGTTCAAATATGAATAATACAATATGAACCCCCACCTAACCCCAACGCGAAAATAACTAAAATACGAATTCAACCATTTTCGCCTTAATTTTTTCAAGTTCTAGAAGACCACGACTTGGGTTTAAGTTAGTGTTAGGACGAGCTCCTTCTCGCAATGTAGAGTACAAGTTTCAGTATTTAGAAAAAATGTTCTTGTAAGAAAGTCGGTACGCAGTTGTGAACGGGGCTGGCAAATCTGTAGGTTACCATTTATCAAGTGGGGAATGTAATGTAGGAGACTATGTTTTGACTGTACCATAAGTGCACACGCATAGACAGAATTTCAAAAGGAGACCGCCATATACGGCCAAAGGAAATAGTTGTCCTAAATTACACCTCCTCCCTATCATATATCTATGTGGATATGTGTGGTGAGAATGAAAAAGAAACATGTGATAAGTGAAAGGCAAAATGGATGAAGTTAATTCGATTAAACGAGATAAAGAGATGAGTGTGGATGATTAAAGAAATGAGTATGCTCAAGGGAGCATTTTTTGTAGACAGTCGTTATTTAAACGTCGTTTGTATTTCGTCTAATATACTAATCGTTATGTCATTAATAATTCCATCCGCTGCTTGAACAATATCCAAAAATGATTAATAGACAGTGGATTTTATGCATTTACGACAAAAACAAATAAACGTAATTTAAAACAGTAATAACTAATAGACTGCGGATGTTTATATGCGTTTATGGCTTCCAAAAATGTTCAGGAAATGCTAGAAAATAGAATTCCACAGAGTTTAGTATGATTTTGATTTATTTCGTATCTATGTAAAGACTACTACACCACTGAGACTCAGATTTCACATGATTCCACGTTCTGTAAATTTGCCTAGAAAAATTGAAAATTGCCTAAACATCCGCACAGTCTGGTAATAACATTAGAAGAATTTGAATTTACTGTTATATTATTTTCAACCTATTGTTAAACGTATTGAGAAAGAAAATAAATTTCTATTCCGCTCAACGTTTGTTGCAATTTAGGTAGACAATTTTTATTCTGCAATAAAGATCCGCTGTCTAATTGTTATGATCGGAGCAGAGTCCAAATTTCTGAATAATTACTCTGTTTTTTTATATCCACAAATAAATTTTAATTACTCGCATATGATACTTATACAGTCTAAAAACTTTAAATGTAGTGTTTCAAGCATAAACAAAGGTGTTGACTTCGCTAGCAAATATATATTTCGCGTTGAAGTAGTTATTTTATTTTCGATAAAAATTTATTTATTTAGAAAAAAGATTTATTTAAGTAACTGAAGGTTAATTGGACTATGTAAAATCGTGAGATCGAATATAAATTACTGTAGACTCTGAAAAACAAATAATTCATCCGAAAATAATGTTGTGACGAGAAGTAATTTATGTACTGTATATTTGATTTCATAATTAAAATATAAGCTTACCGCAGTCGTTGACTTCGATAGCTCGACATATCGATGGTAAAATAAAGATCAAAACACAGGGAAGAAGAATCGGAGCGATCGTTGGACGCATGTTGTTCATTCGACCTCTGAGCGGGTAATAAACTATTGCGAAGCTGTCTCTAACGAAATAAACATCGGTCAGCGATCAACCACGTTTCGAGTCGCGTTACCAACTCTGTTCTTAAGTTACGTGTGTATATATAAGTACATGTATTTGGATACTATTCATTCTCGTCAAGGGTGATATGATAATGAGGAATAATTCTCCTCGGACAAAATATAATGTATGGAATATATATTTAAATATGCAATCAGTTGAATTAACTATACTATACCTAGTCACGAAAACAAAGAAACAGTAGGGAACTCGAACGCGACGTTACTTGCAAAACAGCGTAATTGATAAAAAGACAGCACACGGTGAAACGCACCGAATACACTATGTTAACTTCATTTCAATGAATTGAACTCTGTAGATGATTCATGCAAATATTTTAATGTATCCCAGATTACGTTACTTCCCTTTTCCGTAATAGCGGTAAACTTTCAAATTTAGCGCGCAACCAATATAAATGCAATTGAATAGTATAGATAAGGATAGAATCGTTTAAGACTTATTGTTAGCAAAAGTCCATGCGACTATTTATGGTACTGCTGACACAGCTATTTTCTGCAATACAGTCTAAACTAAATATATGTACATTGGATGTATAATGTAAGTGCGTGACTTTAAGGAATATCGTAAAATTAGCAAGTTTAGTTCCATTCTAACAATCGGCGAGTAAAAAGTATTTATAATTTTCGGTCGTTAAAATATTCGGAACAATTGCGTCGAAGCAAAAATTTTAAAAATCTATACGAGATTTTCGAAAATGGAAAACATGAAAAATATGTGTACTATTCTACAAATGGGACGTCCTCGTTTATGGTACTATCGACATGATAATACTTGGGTGCTACGCAGATGTGTTTGCAAGAAATACAAATAAATAGTGGAATATATTTATATATATAATTAATTCAAAGTAGAAGTTATAATGTCAAGTGCGTGAAGTTTAGAAGAAAAATAAGAAGCATAGTGCGTCGAAACTGCGCTCGGAATCTGAAGATGTTGTAACAAGCGTCGTGGCGTCAATCTGGTACAAATTCTTCAAACGTTTTTGAACTTTTCTTATTGGAGATTCTTATATTTAGATCATACAATTCTACGGAGATAAGCGTTAATTCAGATGATCTTGACTTCAGAAAAGGCAACGATATTATTTTATTATTATGGTGGGTGGGTTATGGTAGGCCAAAACTTCAGATAACATGTATACCTTGTTCCAAGATTACATCGTCTACCAGATGACGGATGTGGGCAAAGTGCTATAGTTTATAGGAAGGGGAATATTTATGGAAACTGTAACTGTAATATATATATTACTTTATTACACTACTAGATATACAATAAATCTGTATTTATTGAAGTAATTTATATATGAATTAAAAATGAACGCGCGCGCGAGTAATAAAATAAAATATGTATTCAAATTACAATTTCCATAAATATTTCTACAGAATGAGATACGGCGACGTTTCCCCTTTCCCCTCTAGGTATACTTCAGCTTTGTGGTACTGCGACTTCTTCAACAGACTATAGCACTTTGCCCATATCCGTCATCTGGTAAATAAAGTAATCTTGGAACACTGCGTGTCATCTAAAGCCGGGTCTATAAGTACACGTATATAGTCTAAGGCAGCGTTTTCCAACCTTTATGCTACTACGCCTCCCTAAAAAAAATTTTTTTTCCACGCCTCCCTATTTATGCCCGAATTTGTACTGTTACGTTGCAATGTGAAGTTTATTTATTTGTAGATGTTATGGTATGAACATTAATTTTTTATTAAAAATTTTGGCGCCTCCCCTGGTAATACTCCGTGCCTCCCCTGGGGCCGCGCCTCCCAGGTTGGAAACCGCTGGTCTAAGGTCTAATCTAAGATACAGACTTGAAAAATCAAAGTAGGAGGCTCGAGTTGGTTATTCTGTTATGGTAGAATCGGTATAAGTCTGTGGCAATTGGCGAGCAATGTCAGTTACCGATAAAGATTTTCGACTTTATCGGTAATACATGACGGACGGTAATACGGACATGATATTTCACGAGACAGAATAATTAGTTGAATAGAGTATAGTGGTATAAACATTTCAAAATATCTTCAAACTAATGGCGAAGTGAAAGTGTCATAAATTATAATTTAGAAAGTATCATGCTAAAAGGACATATGTTTTAGCAATATACATATATCTGTACGATTTCGGCTGAACAATTATAGATAGAAGTTGCATAAAATTTACAATTTATTTATAGGAATTGGAACAAGTTATACGGCACAATGTAATACGTGTCATATTCAATGTGACAGAATTGAAAATTGCTTCGCACAAGCAAAAGTTAGCGCGTGGCAAATTGTTAAACACGCATGCGCGACCACGTACAGTATTCGGTCGACAACACAACTGCCAACAAATACTTCAGTGCCTTTTTAGTAGTATTGTTAAGTGTCTATTTGTTTACTGCATTTGTTGCACCATGTCGTCTGGCGGTTGGGAATTAGTTGCAAGAAACAAAAAAGATAAAAACAATGGAAAGACCAGTAAGCTTACGAAGGCCGAAAAAAAGAAATTTATCGAAAACGCTCCAAAAGTCGAAGATTTTTGTAAGTTACTATTTTTAACCTCGACTGAACAATACGTTGCGTTATTTCTACAGAATATTATTACTTAAAAAGTTCACTGTCAAATAGTAATTTAGCATAAACAATAACTTAACGCATACAGGCTTCTTTGTATACCGAAATATACGTTATAGCTTAAAAAAATGTTTGCAAAAGTGTTCACTTCTTTCAGTACCTTTGAGTCAAGTGAAAACTTTGTACGATAATTTGGATAATAACAAAGAGAACAAGAAACCATCGAAAGAGAAAGAGAATAAAACGAAAGAAAATGAAGAGAAAAAGAAACAACAGAAACAACAACATGTTGAGAAAAAGAAGCAAGAGCCAAAAGAGAAGCCTCCGAAATCGATAAAAGATGCATTGAATATGGTATAATTCTATATAATTATATATTTACTCTTTTATATAATTGTGTGTAGACTAACCCCTTTATACGAAACGTTTATTTTTCATAGATCGATGTAGACGAGCTCTCGAACGTTTTGACCAATGGTCAAATTAGATTTCCAGATGCTCCGTTGATATGGCTGAAAGATCTTGCTGCATTTCTTAATCTAAAAATACCTGTTGACAAAGAAGATGCAATCTTCTCAGGGAAACCTAAAGACTATCCGTTGAGTATAGTACCTAAACCAGTCTTCTCTATTTTAGATAAAGCCATTGAAATGGCAGGGAAACAGACGGCGCAAGTGTTTTATGAGAATACTTTGACAGCGATGGCTACCGATATGGTGAAAGGATCACCTGTTGTCGGTCACAAAATATTTTTACAACTTTTAGCGAATACTAATCCCGAAATGATCATTGCCAGTATTGGTAAATTGATTACCGTGAGAAATTCTTACCAAAATAGAAAAACAATTGGATTGTCTTTATTATGGGCTCTATGTCAAGCTGGTAGAAAAGACTTGATTGTAGGATTAAAATTATGGCACGAAGTAATGTCTCCTATGTTAGAAACAAAGAGTTATTCTAGTTACGTGGCACAAATTCTGAACGATCTTGTTTTTGGGCACGAGAACGTACACGATCTTAAACCAGAACTCTATTTTGATATTATCGACGATACATGTTCCGGAAAGCTTAATATCCCTGCCACTGTGGGCAGTGAAGTTAATAATAGCATTGAAAGATTGAGAGTAAGCATTAATATACGTTTATACATATTAATATAATAACATTGGAATAGTAGATTATATATATATATATACGTTTGTTTCAGTTAATATTATTTAAGAATAAAAACATAAGTTATACAAAGCTGTTCGAACTATTAATGGGAAAAATCACACCGAAAGTGAACGCGAATTATAGAGACGAATTAATTAAAGCTCTTGTTGCTTGTTTGGTGACTGATCCTCTTTGTTTTCCTGTTTGGAGATCACTTTACTCCAAAAATTTATATCAATCTCAACTTCTATTGACATACATTGGTAAGGTTTATTGTTATAAGTATCTTGCGGATCTTTATGCAAAATAAAAATGTTCCGCATTGATTGCGGGAAGCAGGAATAAAATAAAAATTGATTTCAACCCTTAATGACTTTGTTACGTTAAAAACAACATTACATTATTCTTGAATGTTTCTAATCTAATTTCTTCATAAATGCATAAAGATCTGTAGTCTAGAAGTTAAATAATCATTCAGTTACAAATATAATGCGATTCTATTCTTCAGATGTGAAATGGAGTAGCTTACGTACAACTTTAAAACAAAAATGCATGGAAGAGACATGCACACTGTTCAACAGCGCCGATGAAAAGTGGAGAAAAGGAAAAGAAGAAAGTCTCGCTAATGCCTGCAGTAAAATAAGCAAGGTAGGTTTCCATTTAAAGTGTAATGAATATTATATAAAGTATATTTATGTAACCATGATCGTAATAATAACAATCATAATAACACCTGCCCGAAAAGTAACATCATCCGCACAGACGAAAGTCACATCATCCGAAGGAATACTGTATTGCTGTTTAAAGTTTTGGTCACTAATTCTTTGACATAGGACATCGGTTAAATTGCATTTTTTTCTGGACTTTTCGAATTTGTTTTCACGACTTTCTTCTGGTAAATACGTAAATCCCATACTCTAAAGTTCAATCAATGCATATTCTCAAATTTTTTGAAATTGTAACATGCGGCGCGTTTTTTCTTGCAACCACAGATATATTATATTGCATGTGCGATGTGTAGACTCCCGAAAAATGTCGTAGAAAGTAAAAGAAAATGGCTATTGATTGCAAACGAATCAAATTTTCTTTCATCTAGAAAGAAACGCATAACATTCATATTCGTTAGACTTTGTTTAAAATCTTCGTGACGAGTCTGACTTGTTAAAATACGGCAATGGGTTGATATTGCGTGGTATCGCTGTGTATAGAGTCCTGTTCAAGCTCGTTTGAAATGACCCGCGCCGCTCGGCCCGACAAGTTCTACGCATATACGTGTGCGCAAATATATCTATGTATGTATAGTGTATAGTATTTGAACGGTGCGCGACACACATGAGTTGCTATTTGGTCGACTGGCCGAGTTTGTATTCGAAAAGGATCATTTCGAAACGAATACGCTGCGTATGTACACATCGACGATATCGGTCGAAACATTGATTCGACCGTTATCGATATCGCGCGACAAATAAAGTTTGATCGATTCGGGTAAATTCAAATCTGTCACGTAAGGATTAGGTTAGGTAAGCTTGTTTTTTCGGAAGTGTACTATCGATCGCATATTGTCCCCCCAACACCATTCAGTGACGACATTCATCGCTCATTCTTCGTCGTCATCGAATCTTTTTTTTTATAAGTAAATATACATTTGGAACCGTGAAAACAGAATAATTTAGAAGATATTTTCTTGCTGCATCGATTGTAGAGGTAAGGCATGCGTATAAAAACCGTTAATCAAAATAATCGCAATTCATTGTGTGAGTATCGACGACACAACGTTTGACCTTTACCCCTGAAACTTCGCGATGATGTGTATTTAGTTACACTGGTCATTTTATATATATCCGAAACGAATCTGAAAAGAATGGTTCTGATGATTTTTATCTTTGTATTGCAGGCTTTACTTTTAAAAATGACAGCAACGTCCAATAAGAAGTTTCCCTGGAGGAAGGGAATTATTTTGTTATTGCTTCTGACTGGTGCTTTTGTAGGTTACGATGTTTATCAACATGGTAGTTACAAAGGTAATATACGAAAATGAATGATTAGCTTTCTATTTATAAGTTTAGTAATTATTTCATTGGATAGTAAACGATTACCACGATTATTTAGAATCTAGCACGGATAAGCTGCTAAACAGGAGTGGAGTATACGAACATGGACAAAAAGCTTGGATCGTAGTACAAGATTATTCTACCAAAACAATAGAATTCATCGAAGCTAGTTCACCGGAGTATTACAAAGCAACCGTTGAAACATGTAAACCTTATATGAAATTAGCGGGAGATGTTTATATTGTGGTGAAGAACGTTTCTGTCAGAGTCTACGGCAATGTGCTGGCGTATGCCGAAACTAAAGGCCCTGTGGTACGTCAAACGGTAAGCATTCGAATCCCAATCGAAGGTGTTTGTACATAATATAAATGTTTCATGTGTTTGGTAGATCGAACATTACATTCCGGGAATGTTAGACGAGATACATTTACGAAGTAATCAAGGATTGGAACTGGTAAAAGTTTATTCCTGCATATGCGCAGAGAAATTCATGGAATACTCTAGTACAACGCTCAAGTGGTTAGAGCATAATGTATTTGTGTAAGTAGCGACATTGTTTTTAATATAACGAACCAAACATATTCCATGACTTTGTTATTCTTATTGTTTCAGTGGGAAGTTGAGCCCAGAAAATTTACAAAGTTATGCATCGCAAGCTATCGATACTACCCAGACGTTAGCGAGTCAAACTTACGATTGGGTATACGAAAAAGTGCAAACATTATCTAAAGTTCCGTGAACGAAATTCTTTGGATGTTACAACCGATTCGCTCGGTAATTCTTCTCCCACTCTCAGCATTTAATTTTATCATTCCAATATTGAAATGTTGTATATTTCCACATGTATATTGTGACGGCCATTTCACCTGTGATATTTGACGATGTATCATATAATTCCAATGAATCGAGACATTTTCAAATGCTGGAAATTCGATCGAAGTGTCAGTCCTTTTTTCTTAAGTTAATCTTTATGTCAAACAACATTATGATTATTAAAGTAATATATAGATCACTTGATTTAGGATTAAATTTCAACCTATTGTCTTCTACGTTTATTTCTCTTTTATGTTCCTATTTAACGTGGATTAAAGGATAATATAACAAATTTATACATGAATCGAGGAATACGTTAAATAAAGTCACTTTTTTTCGTACCCTTGGAGAAAATTGATGTAGGAGTGGGCAGCACGATTTAATATCTTTAATAGATATGTAAAATATTACTGTACGTTATCGGATACAAAAAAATAGAGAGGAGTAACAATAACGATGTTTATGGGAGTAATAGAATAATATCAGTAAAATATAGGAATAGTAATAATTATTATTATAATATTATAAATATAATAGTGCTAATAATGCAACTAATGGAGATGATTATGTGACTTCAGTCACATAGGTAGAACAATGTATGTAAAAATGAGTATTTTCATTTCCTTTCTTCTAAGAAATGAATTTGGTAAAAATTTCTTTTTATGTGTTTTTCTTTTTTTCTTACGTTTCTTTTGTGCACAGTGGTCGTAGATTTCGGTTACAATTATAATTCATGAGGAAAGAAGACCTTCATCGTGTTTTTGTATATTTGATTGCATAGATATTCTTCTTCCTCGTCTCTGATCCGTGCGAGCACTTCCAAAATTTGCCTGCAAAAAAACGAACGAAATTAGTAATTCGTTATTTTTCATTTATTCCCCAACGATTAGTTAATATTTATTTACACTATGGTGCACGGTTCGTTCCTTCCTTTAACCATACGATCCGGTTGCCACTTCTCTTTTTTCACCGATACAAAATTAGTAATAACATCTTTCGCGGAAGCATGGGTCGGTCTTATTTCGCACCATGGACAGTCTGTTTCTATCATCAACCTATCCGATGGAATTGTTGTTACAGCGAAAAGATTTTCTTCTGTTTTAAGAGAGCTACGAATACGATTAAAGTCAGCTGTGGTTGCGTCGGACATTACAATTGTACAACTTATTCGACGTACCATCCATTAATGCCGATATACAATCCCATTTGTAATATAGAATTCGCTTCTTCCGGATTACCATCGAAAGAGTGCACGACGCCAGCCGTTAACGTATCTTTATGTTTCCTTAAGATTTTCACGAAATCTTCGCTAGCATTCCGGCAGTGTAGAAACATTGGTAATTTCAAAGCGGAACATAAAGATAGTTGCATCTCGAAATACTTTTTTTGCACATCTTTTGAACAAAACTGTAGCCTATCGTAATCCAATCCCATTTCACCAATAGCAATAACCTTATCCTTATTATCTACGGCTAAATCTGATAACGACTTCAGATAAGCTTCTGGATCTCCACTTTCTTCGAACTCATTGCAACGCGTCGGATGGCAACCAACCGTTGAGAATAATCGTTCTGCAATAAAAATGACAATTAACTTTTAAAAAATCAGAATATAAATACAATGTATACCTAGACATTTCCATCGACATGCATTTCGTTGTTGTAGTTATGTGAAACAAAATCACAGTCACTGTCGCATCTCTCTTTCAGCGGCTTCTTCGTACGTGTGATTTAATACGAGACAAACAAACAATAGATGTACATTACAAGACTAGCCTCACAGTTGTAAAGCCTGCAAGGTGTACAAATGATTAATTGTATCATGATTGATTTTCACTATAGAAAACAGAATTCTTATGTACCGAACTACAGATCTGCCCATGATAGAGAGACGTGACAGTAACGATGCTTCCTTAACTAATTCGTACACAATAGAATTGTTATTTGAAAAATATTTAACGCAGTAATATCGTACCATCTGTTCTTGCGATTTCAATAGCTTTTTTACTTTCCTCTATATTACCGGCAGTGATTATAATTTTCGAGAGATCGTTACTCCAACTTCGTTCTAAAACTTTATTTAAATCTGGCTGATGTTTCTGAGATCCGTGGTAAATTCCTTGAAACATAGGATCCGTCAAATTTGCTCCAATATCTACATAAAAATGAACGATTGATAGCACGTATAAATACAGCGAGCGTATAACCTTCAGCGAAGTATTTTAAACGAACAACAAAAAATCGAACGTCGCAGCTTCTATTTAAACAAATCGATTTGCAAACACGTAGAACGAACGTCGAAGAAAGAATACAATTACCTATAAATTTCCGTAAATTACTCATTCTAGCTGCAATCATTCGACGTACGAACAAAGTGACAGTTTTCCGAGCACTGTCTAAAAGGTTAGCAGGTGTCTCATTTAACCGGCGTTCTACACTGACACATGGATTCGCGGAATACGTATTCGGAATTCGGACATTATCCGAGAGGGAAAGTTGTGATTTGAAAATACTTTTTTCTAGCAGTTTTCGATCGGTTTCTCGTGAACTGTACGAGATTATAACGATACATAACACTACCACGGAAAGGTATCCGCGGACACTTATTCCTTTTTTTCTACAAAAAATATCTAAAAAAATGTTGTCACTTGTAATTATTATTATTATGTATAAAGTCAAATTCAACTCTCAGCAACCCATTCAACTTTCAATCGATATATTTAAATCTAAATCCAAATTGAACTCTCAGCAATCCCCACAATTTAAATCGAAATTCAAATTCAACTTTCAATCACTACATTTAAATCTACGAGGTGTAATTTTCATTATTTGGAAGCATAAAACTGCGCATGTATTAGCTTTTTTTTATAAATCTGCGACAGCTATATGCTGCCGAATAATGCAAATTGCGTCTCGTAAACGTAAAAGTAGGGCGATTGCGGTCTAGCGCTTTTGACTACTGAAAAACCGCATCCTGCACCCTTGCAATCCTAGAAACGAGTCCTTCTATGCGTTGTTATTACGCATTTCGCACAAGTGTCTGGATACTTTTCAGCGGTACTGTATATTTATCTTTATTGAAAAAATTCATAATAAATATGATTAATAATTTTTGCGTATATTTCTCTAACTAAATACAAGTAGACGGTAATTTCTTTTATATCTCTTTATTACAAATCTTAACTTATCGTACAGAAAGGACTTTGCTTTAACTTAGAATAGAAAAAGATTACAGTTATAGTACTTCAAATTATTCTCGCTTTCTCGACTGTTCGTGAATTTTATTACTGCAAAGACTTCACGATAGAATTAATTTTCTCGATACATTCCTCCTTCTTCCTCGCGATAACCGCTTCCGCTTCTACAAACTGTTGACGTCCAATTTTCCCTGGTACTAATTTATCTACGTAAAGCGCTTGTTGTTGATTGTAAAGCTCTTTCAACGCTTTGTCGTGCTTCTGTAATTCCTGTACACGATCGTATATATCGCCGGATTCCCCTTTCAATCGTTGAGCAATCTCTGCGATAGCGTTCGTGGCGTTTTTATATTCTTTATTGATGCCTTTAACAACAGACAAGAACGCATTCGCGTCTTTGTTCGTTTTCAGATTTCCCAGATGATAATCCAGCTCGTTATAAGAAGTCACGCGTCGATCTTGAACGGCTAAGATTTTCTCACATTGTCCAGCTATCTTCAATTTACTCTCCGAAGACTCATCTTTGTCTATCGAAAAGTCTAGTCTCACGTAAGTGATCACCAACAAAAAGAGTAGATACAGCGCAGCTGCTACTAGTAAAGGTTCTTGCAACATCAATATACGTGGGAATGTATATTTCAGCTTAAAATCCTGAATATGATTCTCCACCAAGTTCTTCTTTGTAATAGAAATGACTGGACGTCCGGTAGTATCTAAATACGTGTAGTAAAGAGAATCAGGTAGACGCGTCGCAGCATACGGAAGATTGAATTCAATGTTCTTCGAGCCTTCCGGCAGTATAATCTTCACAACTAATTCGTCTACCACCATATCGTCGAATACGTGATCCAATAGTCTCATCTCCAACACATATTGATCTCCAGAGTGGAACAGGTACTCGTAACTGGGTACGTTATAACCCACAATGTATCGAGTTTTCCAACCGCCGAACAGCGGAAAACGTGGACGAAGATTCAGCTCCACGGAATCTTTCTTAATGCGAGTATGTGACGTGGAGATATTACCGATCTCGTCTCTGTAATAAATATCGGAAGCAGCTGCGGGTAGAACGGTATCGAAACTCTGAATACTGGCCTGGCCCGATTTAGTCTCCCTGGCATAATCGTAACGGGAGAACGAGCCTTTCAGCAAGGCTCCGGTGTGCAACAAATCGGTGTGTTCTTCCACCGCGATGTTTCCCCAATGAGATATCTCGATACTTCTTTCCAGTTTGACGACGGTCAGGAATTTATTGTTGTTTTCGAAATGAATGTTCAACGGCTCGTACGAGAACGAAGGAAGCTTTTCATACGAACCGTAAGTGATCATCGAATCGCTCTGCGAGACTGGTTTGAATTTAGTGTAGCTTTCGACGTTGCGTGAAGGCAATGATACCGTTGTTGTTTGTTTTACTACAGTATATGGAGAGTACAGATAAATGTTTCCTATGTATTTTACCAGTTGTTTCTCCTTTTGTGTGATCTCTTTAGGATGAGGTACGAGTTCGTGGCTTAATACCATTTCGACTTCGACGGACATAGTTCTCCCAGGAGAAAGAGGATCTTTCAATTCGATTTTGTAAAAGGTTTTATCTGGATGTACATTTACCTTAACTTCAGCCAATTTTAACTCAACTCGTACCGGTTCTCTATACGCAGCGATATAGCTCAGACTATTTTTCTGTTTAGGCTCCAATGAGAATAGGAAATTACGTATATGTCGATCTTTGCTCTCATTTTCTAGAACGAGTCTGGTTGTGATTTTAGTTAGTTGAGATTGCAAGTCAATATGTTTCTCCACATTTTTCAGAACCAGCTCCGAGTCGATGACATCGGTAGCGGTAAGAGTTTGGATAGAAAAACTGAGAAACAATCCGAGGCTCCATATTAATGTAATGAAATTATAGCGAATCATACTTGTTACCGTAATAGTTTCCTTCAACTTGTTCTATTATTATTGTCTTTTGATACTTCTGATAAACCGGTGTGCCGTATAAAATCGGCACATAACACAGACGTGGCGGTTCTATGGAGCCACCTATTATCACGGAGTTTGATTAGAGGGGAAACTCGGTTATTTTTTGTGAGTGAATTTTCAGTATTTTCGAAAGCAGTCTCTCCAAGTCTCTCTTATCTGACGGAAAGTAACGAATCATGAAAATATAGCTTTGAAGCACCGCGATACGCGATTTTCACGGTTGGAAAGTGAGCTTGAAGGAATGCAAATCTGATTGATCGTTGCAATAGACAAAGTTTGCTTATTGGTCGAAGCAACAATAGATTGTGAACAGGTATTACGTATTCCATAATGTGTATCACGGTGTTACAATTCTTTATACAACAAGTTTGCACCGTTTTTCCAAATGTTTACGAAATAATGCATGAATATACTTGTATACCTCGCTTTTATATCGCTATCCACTATATTCTGAATTATTTTGGAGCACTGCGTCCTATATATATACGCATATCCTCTACCCAATACCCATGCCGGCTCTATAAGAATATATAGTCTAAGGTTGGTATGCATGACTGTGAATTGGTGGGATGAAAACGTAAAATTGTAGTTATTCAGAAAAGTCTTGTCCTATAAAACTTTGCAAGAAAGGTAAACTTTAATTACTACTCTTTTAAACAATAAATATATAAAAATGTCACGCATAAAATTCTTGAATCAAGAAAACGTGACATTTTAAATTTTGGAACAAAGAAATTTTTGCTTATAGAATTCCAGTTTGTATCGACTGAAGAATGTTTTTGTCTAACAACATTGGCAATATATTTTTCTTTGTGTATTCAAACATATTATTGTGTGCATGTAGAGACATATTTTTCCAGATTGGTTCAAAATGGGAGTGCCCGTTGCAACAAAGAACCCTGAGGCTATGGACGTGGATATAATTCCGTCAGAAAATCAGAACGGTGACGGAGACGTGATCGATAAGAAGGATATTGATCTCCAAACGATTCACGATATTCGTGAACATGCTCGTCAAATAGAGAAAGCGGTGCAGAGCAAAGAGCCTCGTTTCATTCTGAGAGTGCTTCGTTCGTTACCCAACACACGTCGCAGGTTAAACTTTAATGTTTTGCATTCGACCATTGTGAGTTTTTACTTGAAACCATGTTCGGAACGCGAGGCGTTGTTATCCAGATTAGAAGAATCTACCGAAGTAGAAGAAACTCAGAAACTACGCCCTACAGCTTTGAGTTCCTTGCCGGAAATCGATGCTTACATTCTTTTGCTGGTTCTCATGCGTTTAATAGACACTGGAAGATACGAGCAAGCGGTTCAATGTTCCGAGGAATTGTTACAAAAGATCATTGCACAGAATAGGCGTACCATCGATTTGATCGCTGCAAAATGTTATTTCTATTATTCGAGAGCCTACGAGCTAGTAGGAAGACTGGATAAAATTCGAGGACTGTTGCACCTAAGATTAAGGACCGCGACATTGAGAAACGATTTCGAAGGACAGGCGGTATTGATTAATTGCTTATTAAGAAATTACTTGCATTATAATCTGTACGATCAAGCGGACAAGCTTGTACTCAAGTCGACGTTCCCTGAGTCAGCTAGTAACAACGAATGGGCCAGATTCTTGTATTATTTAGGACGTATCAAAGCAGCTAGATTGGAGTACTCTGCTGCCCACAAGTACTTGGTTCAGGTGTGTTGTAGTCCCGTTATTTATACTACTGTTATTAGTAGACTGCGGAGTTTATGCATTTATGACAAAAATCAGTAGGTCTCATTCAAAACAATGGGGTTTTACCTCACCTTAAAATACAATATATAATTTGTATTTAATCTTTTTTTCACAGGCTCTCAGAAAAGCTCCTCAAAGCACTGCAGTTGGTTTCCGTCAAACAGTTCAGAAACTAGCTGTGACGGTAGAACTTCTACTTGGAGATATTCCTGAACGGCAAACTTTCCGGCAAGCGGCGATGCGTCGCGCATTGGCTCCGTATTTTCAATTAACGCAAGCTGTGCGTTTAGGAAATCTCCAACGTTTCGGAGAAGTTTTAGAGAACTTCGGTCCACAGTTCAGAGCAGATCATACGTTTACTCTGATCCTTAGATTGAGACACAACGTTATTAAGACTGCGATTAGATCGATCGGACTCTCCTATTCGAGAATTTCTCCTGCGTACATCGCAATGAAATTAGGCTTGGATTCAAGCGTTGACGCTGAATTCATTGTAGCTAAAGCTATTAGAGATGGAGTAATCGAAGCTACTTTAGAATTGGAGAATGGATACATGCGTAGCAAAGAGACTACCGATATTTATTGTACTAAAGAGCCGTTGCTCGCGTTCCATCAGAGAATTACGTTCTGCTTAGACTTGCACAATCAGAGTGTTAAAGCCATGAGATATCCACCAAAGTCGTATGGAAAAGACCTTGAATCAGCTGAAGAACGTAGAGAAAGGGAACAACAAGATTTGGAACTTGCTAAAGAAATGGCGGAGGAAGACGACGATGGATTTCCTTAGGATGTTCACCTTTAGAATGCATTCAACTAATAAAGCAATTTATCATGAAGTTATCGCTACACTTTCTTATACTTTGTATTACGTTCAACAGCAAAACTTCGCAACGATCGGTAAAAACTAAAACGAGTTGGAATTTTTGAAATAGGTGTCTTCTGTTAAGAAATAAGGAAGTAAAGAATAAAATAAATTACACTAATGTTTTTGCAAATATATTCTTTAGAGATCACTATATACTTATAAAATATGTAACTACTACTTAGAATTCTCAGTGACGTAATATTTATCACTGTATATATACTTGAAACACATATAACTTGCATTTTATTTGTACATTACGATTAAATAATTCTAACTTTGAAGTATTTCACAATGTTTTCTAGTGAAAATTAAATTTGGAATGTTTTATTTTTACTTTTGTGATCGAAAAACATTGTTTAAAAAGGAAACGAAGATTTCAGTCAGAGTTTTAATTGAAAAAGCAGTTTTAATTATTAATCCTTCGCAGCAGTCGGAGCTATTCTAACTTGAAAATTAAACATTTCTTCCTAGCTAGAATATTTCCATTCCCTATGATTTTTTCAATATCTAAATGTTTAGCAATTGATTCGTCATATGTCATAATGTAAACAATATTTTGAATAATAGTACAGCAATTTTTACGGGTTAAGAAATTTGAATAATTGAAGATAAAATACATTATATTTTACGAAAATGAAGTATTAGTCTTTTGATAACTTAGTATTAACTAACGATATGAATTTTTCGACATCATTTCCATATCAAAATGATCTGGGATCAGTTATTTTGATATAAACGAATTCACCTTATAATTATTCAATCATTTTCGAAAAATTTCTCTTGAAAAAATCACACATTACATACTTGAGTGTATATAAATACATATATAATTGAAAAGGAAGAAATAGAAAAATCATTTTTTCGTTACATGGATATTTACACGATTATATACTTTTATAAATAGAATTCTTATAATTAAACATCTATAACGAATGATCCAGTTATATTTACTATAATACAATCAATATACAATACTCTTACTGTACAAGACTACCCTCCGCCCACCTTCTTGATGTTTTTCTTTGTACAAATTTCATAGAAAGTTCTTGAAAAGAAATTTTAGTAGAAAGTGTAGTTTTACATTTATTTGATAAAGCTGCTAAAAATTTATAGAAGGAAATAGTGATTCATTAACCGGTATATAAAACTTGATCGAATATTGATGGTAAAAAAGATTGACGAAGATCTTTGGTCATGGGTTTCGTGAAATACTGCTCTTCCGGAGATCCTTATGCATTTCTTTTGATCGTCAGTCTGAAAAAGAAATCTTCTTTCGTCAAGGAAAAAAGTTTATCTTCACCTCCAGTTACTCGCCGAGCACAAATAAATTTTTATTCGATAAAATAACTCCTTTGATACGAAATACATATACAGTGACTCGAACTAATATTCGGACGCTCTAAAAAAGACGATAACTTTTTTAATATTGGACCATAAGATTTTAACTTTTTTCAGAAGTAAGAACAATTGGTTTGCTACACAACATAAAAAAATTTGAAAAAGTTTCAAATTTTCGGAATTGCTGAGAAAATTCTGAATGTTATATTTTAATTTCGACCAATTGCAATTTTTTAAAAAATTTCTTTTCGCATCCTGTAGTAAACTAATGGCTCTATCTTCTAAAAAAAAGTTCAAACCGTATCGCTTTGTTGAGAGCGTCTGATAGTGCAGTCGACACCTCTGTTTATGCTTGAAACACTAAATTTATTTAAAGGTTTCGAGGCTGTAAGTACACTATGCGAGTAACTAAAAGTTAATTAAATTACTTATGATACTGTAAAATTCAGGTACTAATGAAAATATTGTGATCAAATGCTCTTACCTTGCCTTGCTTTAAGTATATGATAAATAAGTAGGGAGAGTAGAAATAGTCTTCTATCAACTAATATTTGAACCGCATCTCCTCTTAAAGTCATGTTTGGTCTTAGGAACTCATTCCTTCTGTCATCTTCGATATTAACGTCACGATAACCATGATGTATTTTACCAAAACAAAGTAGATTCATATTCCTATGAATTCCTTTACAGTCGTAATCTTCGAAACCATCGCACTGGCATGTATTTAATTTCGCTGCTTTCTCTTGCCTTGTAAGGATATTTATTGAATTTTTACACCTAAAATTTGTTCAATAATTTGTAGATCGAATAGTTCTTACGTTGTTGATACCAGCTAATTAATTTTCAATACTTTTCTTCGTATTAACACTAACCGTACCGAGCACAAAACGCGACTGCTATACGCTGCTTTATAAAAATGACAGCACTGAATTTATTTAAATTCCTTGCAAATTTTATAATAATGAAATTATCCGCGCAACTTCAATAATTACAAAGTAAAAAATGTGACACCGGTCGTGGTACGGTTAGTGTTAAAAAGAATAATGTTTACCGTTTTGTACACTTTCGTCCTTGGAACATGCTCTTGCAAAATCTATTATAGTAGGAAAGGGCAGTCTGACAGAGGGCATCCGCGTTACAAATCCAAGTTGCGACTCTACAAGACACCCTGGTCCTGTTCATTGCCATTTGCACAGAAGATCTGCAGATTTCAACCCTCTGCTTCGATTGTAAACATAAGTCATCTTCGCATTCGCACTGCGCAAATAATAATCAATTGTAATTCATTGAAAATTTCTCATATTCAATATTCAAATAATATATTAGATAATTATATAGTTAAAATCGTTGCAGAATTAAATTATTAAAAGCTTCTAACATATTTGTCGAGGAAACAGCCCAGTAAGCAATCTGCTCTTGATTTGCTACGAATTCGTCAGCAAAACTTCCCTACACATTCTGACCCAACTGTTTCCGCATTAGGCTTGGCATTTGAGTGCAAAGCAGTGCAGAATTACGGTAAGCGGATTGAGCGGCCACGTGGGGCCCCGGAATACCATAGGGCCCCGAATTTTAAATAAATTTATGAATTTTTAAATAACTTTATTTAACGTGTATAGCGGTATGAAATTTTTCATTACTTTTCTTTTTTGTTAATAAGTTTATGAGAGTTTTCTGGCAACTTCTATTTCTAACTCGAGTTTGAGGGCCCTAAAATTTTTACCGCTTAGGGTCTCCACTTGATTTGAGTCGCCACTGCTTAGAGCAAAAATGGGTCCACTCTCAGTGCGACCGACGTGCCCTCTACACGAGGGCAAGGCTTGGCATGGAGTTGCGCCTGCAAACTTTGCCTTCAAGTACCGAGCCATGTCCGTATGAACTCGCAAATTCATAGCAAATAGGGACCAAATTCTGCTGCATGGTCTTGGCTCCAAAATGGCCGCCTTTTACTCGTAAAGTACGATTGCAAATATTGATCAAGATTTGCTCGAAGCAGGTTTAGCTGACTGGGAGCAGAAGTACACACACGTATAACGGAACGAAAGTAGAAATAAATAAAAAATATGTACTGTCATAAGTTCTTTGCCCTCGTCGGTGCTAGTCAAAGCAATGAGGGCATGCTGGCATGTCTCGGAACAGTCATTGCCTTGGAGAACGGGTGCGCAGCCTGTAAGATAGTGTTGCAGAGCAGAACCACAGCCTGTTCTGTAAGCACACCTCAGTTTCGCGTCTTCGCACCTCATTATAGTGCTCCTTGCCGTATTCCACATTATCATACTCAACAACAGCATACCCGTTAGGACTATGGCCGATCGATCGCACCAGTGTGACATCCTTCTGAAACATTCAAATTTTAAACGTGTCACACAAATATTCAAGATTACGTTTCCCAAACGTACTCAATACAGCTGTACTGTACTTGCAAGTTTTTCAAGATCTTCCTTTGCTTTACATTTCATGGTACATACACCCATTTTTCAAAGTTTCAGTTCAAGTTACCGAACAGCGTCGATACATTACATAATCGATATACCGGATATTTCACCTAACTTGACCACCTTGAATACATTATTACACTAATCAGAATATGTCGCTTCATTTAAAGAAACAACGATGACTTTGAAGTATCGGAAAATATGACCAAGAGAAAAAAATTTCTCTGTCACAATAATTTCCTCACTGAACCAAACATTTTCTGCCCGAAACATTTTTTTGTATTCCTAAAAACGACGAAGATATTTTCGGTGTAAGTCTTAGGTGCCTCACACCTTGTATGTATATGTATATGTACACTAATATAGAAATGATATTGTATATAATTTCGGTTAAAACATTTTCATAAAGCGTTATCGAAATTTAACGGATTGTTATCGTGTTTACGTGTTTATTTACAGATCGTAGCATGAACGTATTCGAGAAGAGTCTGTATCCGATGTAAATGTAACTCGAGCGTTCTGTCGCGCTGTGAAGTGCTTGTGGATGCATGCAACAGATGTGTAGCTGGGGGGCATACCATGATATTCTTAAAATAAATCGGGTCTTCGTTTGTCATTCCCGTTAATATAAGAAAATTTCGAGATGTCACTAAAAAGACTTGAAGTCGTTATGTTGAATTATCCAAAAATTATTAAACGTACACCATTACATCTTCTATTGAACTAAATATTTCTTTGTAAGTCTATAATCGTTAGTGGATTTTAATGGAATAAATAAGCAGGTGTTATTTAAAACAGTAAAAACATTAGAAGAATTTCGAAATACTGGTGCTAATACTGCCCCCCTCAACTTATTAATATAAAGTATAAATAAAAAATTTTATTCTGTCTAAAGATCCGTTGTCTAATTATATTATACATATGAAAAAAAAAGGGTTATTTCAACTAGTTTCCATTATGATAAAAATTGCGATCATCGTCGAGCTCTAAAACTCTTTTTATATTAACATTTTAAAAAGAAAAATTGGAAAATACAATCATATTATTTTCAACCTGTTGAAATTATTAAGAAAGAAAATGGATTTCTATTTCACTCCAGTTCGCTGCAATTCAGCTAGAAAATTATATTTTACATAAAGATGCTGTGTAATTATCATATTGGAAAAAAGGGTTGTTTTAACTAGTTTCAATTATCGAGGTCCAACACAACAAGAATATTCTGAAAGATACAATTCGTGAAAATTATTAACCGTTTTATTTTGGACATTTTGCGGACATCTGAACGGTTTCAGCGATTATGGACGAGCGCGGTGACTGGTAAACGAGAAATATATCGGCATCGCCGTTAGAATTTCTACCAGAAACAACACACGGTTCACCATTCTCCAGGTCTACTCTCTACTGCTCCTCTAGTGATACCAGTAAAAAAGCAAGGAGGCAGTAAGAGAAGGGGGTGAAAGAGAGCACGTGCGCCAGCGCGCACACGATACAGTGAGAGAAAGAGGGGGGCAGATTCTACCTGAGAGCGCTTCATTGCCAGCGCTAGTGCCGATGCTGTTGCGCACCAGCCCCAAAATGGACCACCAAGACGTCGCAGACGTGGCAACGAGGGACAGATGGCCAGCCCTATAGACCTTCAGTGGTCGTCAACTTCGCTTTGCTCACCAGTTCAAATCTTATGTCGAGCAAACGTGGGCGAACATTGAATCAGTCCGAAGCAATTTCATTCGTCCATTTAAAAATATTTAATCTGCGTTGATCTCACACACACACAGCTACGCGAACTCGTTCCATCAAACAGCGAGTTAGTTTCGTGCGGGAAAACCCGGTTAGGCGATAAAGTCTATAAACGATAACAAACGATAAAGTTTATAAAACAAAGTCTATAAAGACGACAAACTCGATTAACATTTTATTACTCGCACTCCACTTTCCACGTAACAGGTTCATATGGAACTTTACATCTCTCCAATATTGTAAATCTATTTTTATTATTCCATGAAATAACTACTCTTTAGCGCCAAATAAATATTTGCTAATGCGATCGACACATTTTTGTGTGTGTGTTTATGTTTGAAACACTAAATTCAAAGTTTCGAGATTATACATAATACAGTTAGGAGCATAACTGATCACTAATACAAAATTGAGTAGATGAAATTGAAAATTGTTGGAAAATTATAAAAATTGAAGATGTCAACGTATCTCCTCCATTAAAATCATTAAGGGAAGAAAAAGCATTCAGTTTGGTTTCTATTTGTTGCAATCGATGCAGATAATTTTTATTTTGCATAAAGATCCGCAGTCTACTGATCACACACACACTTTAACACTAGATCTACCGCGCCAGTCAGAAGTTTTACAATTTCATTCTGAAATTCCTATTTCATGTTACATTCTTCTTTTCGCAATGATGTTTTTTACAGCGATAACTAAAGGTGTAATATAATGAATTTTATTTTTGTTTTATTTATATATACAGAATCAAAATAATTTTGTATTATGGCTACTTATACCAATACCAGTCATTTTGACTGGTACTTCTATAATCCATTTCCCGAACCTGAAGCCGTCAATTAGATACGTATTTAGAAAGATTTATCGATATTTTTGTTAGGAAATGTTATCGCGCACCCTCCATCTTATCTGGCGCCAAAACATACATAAACATAAACATAGCCGTGATGTAACGTAACATAGACATCGATGTCGTTTCACGCGGTCATTCTGTATACCATAGTGTTTAACTAACAATAAGAATTAAAATGAAATTGCGAATTACTACTTACGTTACTTGTTAACTGTACTCTTTATTATACTATAATAATATTAAAATTACACTGTGTGAAATTATAATTGAGTATACATTCAAAAAGTATATACATATAACTAAGCATTGTTTCTAAAGACCAGTCACACACACACACACACACACATTTTGACTGGCGTGGTAGATCTAGTGTTAAACTAAATAAACACTGTATAATGTATAATGTATACTGTATAAATAGTATCGTTTCAAGAAACGAACGAAGGTCGAACAGAATTCGATCTAAATAACAATTTAGAGATACAAAAAATTCTATAAAATTCCATTGCCAAGTATAACGACATAGAAGTGAAAAATACGCGTGCCGTATGTTTACGTCGAGTGTTTATGTATCAATGCATTCGTTAAGACAACGTGATTAACCTTCAGTTACTCGCACTCCACTTTCTACATAACTGTTTACATATGGAACTTTATATATGTATATACGAGTCCAACAAAAATAAATATATATTCAATGAGAGAGAGAGAGAGAGAGAGAGAGAGAGAGAGAGAGAGAGAGAGAGAGAGAGAGAGAGAGAGAGAGAAATAATTACTTCGAGATGCCAGATAAATATTTGCTAATATAGACGGACGCTAAATTGAATGTTTTGAGATTGTAAGTACTATATGCGAGTAATTAAAAGTTAACATACTTGCCACGACCCCGAAAGGAGTGATACAAATCACCGAGTTAATACTCTATTAACGTCGTTCCGTCGCGTCGATGTAATTCAATTTATTTCGATGGCACTTTTTTCGTCAACTTCTAACAAAGTGTTTCTATGAAGCGCACTCGATTTGATAAGCGTAACCGTATAATGTACTTTTCAGCAAATCAGATTCCACTGTTTTAACCCTTTGCACTTAGAACAATTTTAACAGGAAAACTAAACATTTCTTCTGACTTATTGTTAGAATCTTTCAAGTGTCATAGATAGACAGCGAATCTTTATGCAAAATAAAAATGTTCTACTTGAATTACAACAGACTGGAATAAAATAGGAATTGATTTTCTTTCGTAATATGTTTAATAGGTTGAAAATAATATAACAGTGTTTTCACTCTTCTAATGTTTTCACTGTTTTAAATTACGCCCACCCATTTTTCTCATAAATCCATCAAATCCGCTGTTTAGACCTGCGATTTTCGATAATTATTCGATAGAAGAATAATAGCAACTTTTTATGGTTCACGATTTTTCGTCGACGGTATGCACGTTTGTTATAGTGATCCACGTACGTGTATAAATACTTTGTACACTAAAATGTATATTGTGTTGGACAAGCAGATGGTATGTAAACATACATCGACAAGTTGGATTGTGTTTAACTAAAACGAGAATAGTGTTGTAAGAGAAAAGTTGAGTAACAAACCTTGCGAACAATCACATTGTTCTAATAGCCGAGAAGTATGAAGTTTAGGATCCTAGTTGCAAGCACGACTGAAAACTGTGGTTTCGTGTCAAGAATTCTAACAACACTGTACGAGAAGAAAAGAAAAGAGAAACTTATTCACAAGCGCACGGTCACCGAGATACTAGATTGAGTTGTGACGGCCTGCCCGCTGCGTCGAGAAGCTGCGCGCGCCGCTCTCCTCCCCCCACCATCTGCCACTGGCCCGGGACTCAGAGACTCAGAGGACTACTGATAGCGTCGAGTTACGATCGATCCCATAAGTTCGTGCCGACTTTTGTGTATACATTTCCCGCGTCGATTTATAAACTTTACGGCAATAATGGACCAATCACTGTTCGGGAACAGTCTAAATAGAGGAGGTTCTCGTGGGTATAAGATCGTGAAATAGTAAACACAGTGATCCCTAGCAGTGAAAAATCATGAGCGAAATGCGTATCCATTTCCGACATCTCGTGTTATATGAATTTCGGAAAGGAAGTTCAGTAACAATCGCCACGAACAACATATGTTGTTTACGGAGAAAGTGCGTTTTCATCTCGTACCTGTAGGAAGTGTATGTTTACAAAAACTAAACTTGAAGGTATGTTTACAAAATTAACATATGCAACCGCTCGAAAAACTGCACGAACTTATAGGGATGACCAAAAACAATTTTTTCAAGATATCAGCTCACAATTATTTCAACTCTCTCGTCGCAACCGTAATTATTTTTTGTACTCGATCAGATAATCTTTCTCACATGCAAGTACTGTTAGAGAAATCTTTACATTTCGTGATATAAGAGTAATACAGAGTGTATCGTTTATTTGAAAACAGAAATATTATGTGGCGCACTGAGGTTACGAAAAAAATTTGTTTACAAAAATTGCTTGGTATGAAGGGAACAATCGCATGTGGTGCAGTTTTTTTCCAGGTAATTTTTTTAAATGTAACCATATATTTTTTGTCAAACATTGTTTTGTTGAAACATTAGAAATTATATTATAGTAATAATTTATTTCGGCTTCGCAGCTCACAAATGGACTTGATTTTACTACTTTCTCACTCACTCATTTCCATACCGCAACCATATATACGCTTAACTACACTGTAACTACTACATACACGCAATATGTACTCCTATTTCTGCTTTATATTTCTTTTTATTTCATTTATCTAAATATAAATTATATTATAAATTGTAACTTCTTCTAATGTCGTGTTATAACAAAAACATATATGGTTCCATTTAAAAGAATTAGAGACCACTATTCGAGTCCTAAAAAAGTTACACCATATGGTTGTTCCCTCATAATATTAATGGATCTTTCAGTGTATGTATCTCTTGTCCATTCAGTTGTAACTAGACAAAATAAAAATGTTCTACCCGAATTGCAACAAACTGGAGTGAAATAGACTTATTAAATACTATAATAAATAGTTACTGTATATATTAAGTAGTAGTTACTGTAGTAGTTAACTATATTAAATAGGTTGACAATAATATAACGGTATTTTAAAATTCTTCTAATGTTTTTACTTTTACACCTACACTTTTTGTCATAAATGCATCAAATCCGGTGTCTAGCTATAATGGAGTGAATTGTTTGTATTTTATATCATTGAAATATTCCATCAGGTTCTCGGAAGAACTCAGATCGGCATTGGTCGATCTGTGTACACGGTTCTGAATAATTTATGAGAGAAAAAGAAAAGCGCTGTGGCAAATTAATCTCGGGACACTCTTGTTTTTGCCGCAAAGCCGTTTCACTTCCATTACTAGCTCTATCCTCCACCCACAGGGGTCCAAGGTGCCCCAACCTGCTTGGCTGATTGAGACACCAGCCTGGTTCCAACACTATCCCCTTCTCCCCCGGCCTCATCCGTACCCTTCTCAGAGCGACGTCGAACAGTCCGGCATTTAGATGCGTTCCGTTCTTTCTTACGTTTCTCCTTCTTCTCGTGTCGGCCTTCCATCGGGCTCCCTTTCAGGCCTCTTACTACGTCTATTCCCTACCACCAACACATTCAGTTGGTCCCTGTGATTCTCAACTTAATTTCACTCCTGTGGACCAGAGAAGGAGGAGGACAACGCGACCGAGATTAGTCGATTTCAGTACAAATTGAACTGGTTTAATCGGTTCCGCAAGCAGAACAACAAGTACCGAACGATGTGAAATTGCAAAACGCGTTTCTCTCTTTCTTGTCCACTGTACATATTACCACAAGGTTGTACGGTTTACTGCGGTATTTTCTCCCGATGAGATTCAAATACGTAAAAACAATGATTTTGCCCTGAACGTACAATTCAACGAGAATATGCCAAACAGAATTGTCAATCATTCTCATATTTTTATAATCTCGGGATCTAAAAAAACATTCTTCATAAAAGTTGATCATACGATTCTTTATACATATTGTTTTAAATTGCATAAGAGAAAGTTGTATTATTATTTATATACCTACTTTGACACAATAAAAATTGCATAAAGGATTGTTTTTTATTTTATTGCATAAGGGAATTATTTTATTGTATTTTATTTTATATATTATTTTATTTATTATTATACTTCGACGCAATAAAAATATAAAAGGGAACTTCTCTTGTTTTTTTAATAAAAAAAATTAAGCCCTCAGTTTCATTAGCTATTTTAGTCAAACAACCAGTCGAGAGACACAGGAGGGACTGTTTGTTTTTCGATTAACAAGTCCACAAGAGCGCGTGTCTCGGTTTACTTAGGATATCCTAGATAAATGCCTTTGAGCCTCGTTTGTTCGGGACTGATGGTCCATTCAGGACAATCAGGACTGTGATGGATTTGCTGAAACGAGGCAACAATCTGTTGATGGTTCTCATCAGTATATTTACCAATCCCCTCGCACATTTTTCGGATACGCAAACATGCAACTGTGCTCCGGGTTTTATAATATGAAATGTGAGAAAGTGCTTGAACGGAGATGATCATGGAAATTAGTTTCCTGTTCTACAGGAAATGCGATGGGGGATGTAGATCGACAAACTGCGATGAAAGAACGAGGACCATTTAGGACGGAATAAAGGAAATAGATCGTCAGATACGAAACCGAGATATACGAACGATAACGCACGTCCAATCTGTAGTACTTCGTCGGAATATAAAATTACTCGAAAACTAACCTTTGAAACTATCCGTACCGGGTACAAAATGTATGGGATATACAGTTACGCACATATTGTTCGTAGACTAATAGACTGTAAGACTAATATAGTAAGACTAATAATAGAAGAATTAGTTTTGAAAAAACTGAATTGAAATTGAAAAAACATCATTCGATCTATTACAAGCTAATGTAATCATTAGACTGTGAATCTTTATGCATTTATGGCTAATGGAAATGTTAAAAAAAGACTATATACAATATAAAATTCGATAGAATCTTGTACAATTTTCATATGTTTTGTATGTTCAACTGTTTATTTGTTGGAACTTGCATAAAAATCCCCAGTTTAATAATCATCGATCGATTGTTGACTAAATATGTGACTGAAACTTTACGAACACCTCTCCGGCCAGAATCTTAACTTTTGGTGTGCTGCACACTGCACGCGAAGGGTCAGTATGGCGGTTTTTGTTCTCACTCTGTCTCTCTCCCTCTTTCTCTCTCGCTCTCGCTGTCAGTTTCTCTCCGTGGTCTTTTTGATCTTCTCGAAGCAATTGTCCCAAGCGAGACCCCGGTTGAGGCAATAACGTCCGCAGGCCCAGCCTATCCTGTACCTCCTGACGTCTTAATAAAGCAATCGTCCGATTTCTCGAAACCCTCCTTCTTTCACTACAACCAACACTTCGGAGCCTTCCGAGAGAGGACTTCTCACGTTCGCTGTCGATTTCTGTTTTATACAGAATTTATTTAACGACCGTTTATATTCTTTGTTCGATATTTTAGAAATAAATAACGTTCACAAGAATATGTTGGAACAATAATTTCAAACAAAACTGTAACGAGAAATTGTGACACACGTTATTAAATATTTTATATCTCTACACTCTGTGTGTGTGTTATTATAGCATATTTTTTGTCGACTTTTTTTACAACCAACACTTCGAAGCCTTCTGAGAAAGGACTTATTACGCTCGTTGTCGATTTCTGTTTTATACAGAATTTATTTAACGCCCATTTATATTCTTTTTTCGACATTTCACAAATAAATAACACGGTCACAAGAATATGTTGGAACAACAATTTCAAAGAAAACTGAGAAAAATAGAGATTACTCTGTTATTAACAGTCCGATAGAAAATATTTTTATGAGATATAGCATATGGTTTCAGGAGAACTTTCACGTGATTATAGCAAATCTTTTGTCTCTTTTGTTTTGTGACTTTTTGGAGGGAAAGGTATTTTGTCGTATTTTAAATGAGCAGGTAATTTTGCTCGTAAATGAAAAACACATATGTTGCAAAGTTGTTACAAATAATGGAAATTATATCATTGAATAATATTGTACGTATATTTTTATAAATTGATTCAAATGTTTTGTTTAAAATACGGAAGAACTTTCCCTCCAAGCTAAAAGAAGAATTTTACAGAGGGTCTTATGCTTCAGAATTCTGAGAGGATTGGATTCTTCCACAATTGTTCGGTTTCTTGAAAGGCGGCCCTACGGTCGGTTCCCAGTCACGCATCGACGACTTTTTGAAAAAGCAATTAACCTCGGTTTGATGTCGGCTTAACGCCTGCCGCTACGTCTTAATCGTCCTCCTGGAACCTACCGTTTCAAAGCGAGAACATCCGAAGGAAGAACTGAAAAATCCTCTCTGCTGAAAGATAGCATTACAGTTTACAAAGGATAGAAGCGATATACTCTCTGTCCACTTTGTTTTGTTATTTTATTTTCACTCGAGAACGAATTGGATAATTGGAAATATTTACTCCGAATTACACAGAAAAATGTAATACAACATACAGGGTGATGCACCTAAGACTTACACCGAAAATATCTCCGTTGTTTTTAGTAATACAAGAAAATGTTTTCGGCAGAACATTTTTGGTTCAGTGGGGCAATTATTGTGACGTTACAAAAACGCCTGAAACATTTTCTCATATTACTAAAAACAACGGAGATATTTTCGGTGTAAGTCCTAGGTGCATCACCCTGTATATGTATAAATGTTTCTCTTCGCCCACTTCTCTTTCAAATTACATGATCTGATTCTGAAACAAAATTAGATCATTCAATTTGAATTTCATTTGCAAGTAAAAACATAAAACAAAAGTTCGTAATTTTTTCGTACATACTAGTATATAGAGGTAAGAATGAGAAGCATTAAATACAATTTCAGTTGTGCTTTTATCGTTTTAAATTAAATCGCAAGGACAATGTTTTTAATATAAAATAATTGTGATTTTGTAAAAGAATACTTTATTTAAACCTTAATTTAGTTGGATTATAATTATTTCGCCGCAAGCTTAAAATAATAATAATAATAGTATATTAATATACTTTTTTTTTCAATACAGTTTGCTTTAACATTTTTGCAATTATGTTTAATCATCCTCATTTAAAAAACTTACGATTGCTAACTATAAACGCATATTTTCGTTTCTTCAACACGATTAAGATTTTATCGAACCCGTAAATTCAAAACATTATGAAACTTTGCACACAAGTAGAGTAAGTTATGTCTAATACAAATCAATTTTTTCCGCGCTATCTCTCGCAGAAATCAGCCCCCTCGAAAAAATTTAATTTTCTTTTCCGTAAAATTTCTTAAAAAAAAAAAACAAAATTTATACAAATTTTTGACACAGTTTGGTAGACACAATAATACCATGCAACTTTTGTTGCAACCTTTTCTAAATATCATTTGTTGTTCTTGAGATATTTCACGAAAAAGAAAATATTGAAATTTTTTAAGGGCTGATTTCACCCCTTTAGTGCAAGAAGTAGTACCTGTGTGCAAAGTTTCATAATTTTTTGAATTAACGGGTTCGTTAATTTAATTGCCTTGTTAGATGTAACTCTTTTCATCTTTAAAAGATGGTTTCACGTTCGGGAAAAGTATAAAAGACTGTTGTTAATATACACTCCCGTCCATAAGTCACTGGATGCCGGACACATTCAAATTTGGATGCAGACGATTTTTTGTTATAAAAATGGTACTTATATGCAAATCACAAATTTTAATTATTATTCTTATTTTTCAATCTCTTCCTTCCAACATTTATTCAAATGATTATTAAAATTGATCTAATCAAAATAAAACAATAAAATCAAACTGCAAGGTTGTATTGTTTAAATAACGTTTTTTTTTAAAGACAAGTAGGTGTCCAGTGATTTATGGACGGGAGTGTAAATACGCGTTCTTTTTCAACGAAAGGTTCATTGCCTCGCCGTAGCAATTCGCTGAAGCAACCTTTCGGAGGTTGTTGCCTTGCCGAAATGCTTACTCGCAACTTCCGGACACCACAAAGATATAGGGCAGCCGAGTTTAAAATCGTGGAATTTTTAAACAATGGGATCTCGAAATGAAAGTAATAAATTAATCAACTTATAGTCATTTTTATTTTAATTATTACAAACGTTAAATGCGAATTGCCGTTTTCGTTTCTTACATACTAATGCGTCGGAAAGGAAGCAAATGCTCCAATAAATAATAAACGAAACAAGAAGAAAAGTGACAAATGAAAGTTAACAGAAAGATATATCAATGCATAGCTAATCCAATAGAATAGAACGTTACACTTGGTTTTCCTTTGTCTTTCTAACGGACACCGTTGATGGTCTTAGAATAACGAAAGTAAATCCTAGCGAAATAAATGTGGCCAAGAGAGAACAAAAAAAGAAAAGAAAAGAAAGAAACATGTCACTCTCCAATATGTTAAACTATGTAAGTATATAAAGTTGATAAAGTACAGTGGAACGACATCTGTAAAGAAACTGAGTCCATTCGAATTCCATAGAACGAACAAAAGTGTTCGACATATCAGAAATAAATTTATTTTACGGTGTGTGTGTGTGTATTTGTTCGACACTTTTATTGGAAAATAGAAGCAATTTTCAGTTTCTCCTTGAACGTTTTAAAGATACAACGGAAGAAAAGTAATAGAAGGTGGCCTTTCCTTTCTCTCACACAATAATCACACTTCCCTCATACACGCATACAAATATGTTTTTTGTATTTTTTGTTGTTGTTGTTGTCTCGTATAGTATAATATAGCTGTACACAATGTTACTTACAGAACTACTATATACACTAAATTGTCTCTGTTCCTTGATCCTCCGGTTTTGAAATTTCTTGCGGCAGATTCAATCGAATCGATATTAATATAATACCGAAATAATAAAAAATATATTATTATTATTATATTATTATTACTAATCATAATAGTAACAGAGCTTCAACATATAGATATGTATAACAGTATAACAAATACAGTATTATATACGTGAAACGAACGTTCAATACTATATGGATACAAAAAGTTTTGCTTATAATTTCGTAGAAATCGTGAAAGTCGTTTACTATTATAGCGTTCATTATTCACCTAATATTACGATAATTCTGCATATTGCTATATTTGTACTATTTGCGCTTGGAAATTGATTGATAGAAAAACAAATTTGGAAAATCAAATATCGATATCGATCGAACAATCTCAAACGATTTGAGGACGAATTCGACTTGCGCTCGTGAAGTCAGAAATTGGTAAAAACTTAAATTAGAATCCGTTACGAGCTCAGGGGGTTTGTTCTTTTGTTACATCACATTGACTTTGGTCAACTTTAATTATACCTCGATCCTTCTTCCAGATACCTGTATGCTCATGCACGAATTTTTCACTTAATCCCAGCTTACCTTACATTAAACTCTCGTTAATAGTCCTAGGTATTCCTACTATAAACTTCACATATATTTACACGTTATCGCAACATCGGTATGCATCTCCATAAATTTTAAGGTACATATCACGTAACAGTGCATCCCTGTTCTTTCTCTATACAGAATAAATCAATACAAATCCCGATTAGTTTCAATCAATTTTAGGAATACGTGGGTATCATTTGAAAGAAAGAAAATATTTCAATTTCGTAAGCTAAAATTTTCTACTAATTACTATTTTATTTCAAATAAATAAATATCGTTTTCGTGCTTCGTATCGTACTTCGCCGACCATCCAATTTTTGGCGTCCTTCAATTCTACTGAAAACACGTTTTTCAACATTTAAAATTCTCCAGATTTCATTCTTAACTATTTTAAATGGATGTACTATTCAGACTGTACCTCTGCTAGAGGTACAGTCGGGCCAATATTAAGCGGACTCTTTTAAAAATCGCGTAATTTTTTAAGATGCCTCTAATCAATATCTTTCTTAGAGCATAAGTCGTTTGGATCAATTTTGAAAAAATTATGCGACTTTCAAGAGTGTCCATATAATCGTCCGCGGTTGTATGTCCACGTATTCCCTATTTCTGAAAACAATACAACAACTGTCTCACCTTGCGTTTTCTCACGTTACTTATTCACAATTTGGCACTCATTTTCCCGCATCGTCACTGTCTTCGTCAGTACTGTAAGCAATCGTAGAATAAACGTACGCTTGATTTACGTTCTCAATTCCATCCTCTAATATATCTTGTTGTATCAGTATTTCATTTCCGTCGGTCACCATTAGTACAGCATTCTCTAAATCATCCAATTGCATGCCTTCTACTTTTTCCTCGTTCTCTTCATTATCCTCGCTCTCTTCGTTTTCTACATTCTCGTCGTTCTCATAATTCTGTTCTTGTTCCTCGTTGTCCTCGTTATCTTCAATTTCTTCATTCGACTCATTGTCCTCATTATCTTCAGTTTCTTCGTACAATTCGCTTCCTTCACTGTCCTCGTCCACCTCCATCTCACGACTCTCTTCGTTATCCTCGTTCTGCTCGACCTCTTCGTTTTCTTCGTTCTCCGCTGCTTCTTCGTTACCATCATTCTCCCCGCTATCTTCATTCTCTTCCATAGAATTTTCATCGTATTCGTTTTTCCCGTCTTCATACTCCTCCTCGCTTCGATTCATAAATGCTTCAGATTCAAAATCCAACGATTCATTGTTAGACAAACCTTTATCGTAGAAATTCACTGATTTCGGAGACGATTGATTTTGAATTTCTGCCAAGTTACAAATTCCCATTTCTTTGTTCGCCATCGTCCCAAGTGAACTAAGTTTGCGGCCAGCCGACGGTTCTCCAGACATATTTCCAGTTAGGAGAGGCATCATAGGGCTAAGCACAGGAGGACCGTAATCGTCGGACAAATCAACGTCGTTCTTCTCTGTTTCTGAAACATTTCAATATTCATTCACATTTCGATTTTGTTGCACGCGCGAAAATTGTAAAACGATCAACTGTTTACTTCATTACCAGTATCTTTGGATTCCTGAAGACCTTCCAAAGCGAAGTGCTGCATATTCTTATCTATTTCTAGATTACCCAATTCTTCGGAATCATCGTCGGTATCTGAATTGTACGTAATCTCTCCTGTGGCTCTGGATTCTCCTTCGGAATCATTGTCTTCTTCTACCTCCGTGCTACTACCGCTATCTGATTCCGCTGAATCTGCCTCTTCCGCCTCAGACTCAAAGTCCCCTTCTTCCACTTCTTCTATCATAGCATCGTCCGTTATCAGGCTTCCCTATTACACGGAAAGTTAATTATTATTACCGTATATCACATGAACACCCTTTAAAAACTAATAGTCACTTTTTGAAAATTGAACCGAACCACTCGAGTTTTTTTAGATTTTAGAAGGATTAGTTGATTGAAGCTTCGAAACTTCGATTCTCATCACTTTCGAAGTTTTCGAAATCGAAGCTCCGAAATTCGAAGCTTCAAAGTCTTCGACCTTCGAAGGAAAGTAACGGCCCTAATATTATATAAACGAGTAGTGAGATATGCCAGATTTTTCTTTTCCCGCACTGTGCGTCGTATCGAATTTCAAAAAGGTTAGCTTTTAAATAGTGCCCACTTAATTTTCTCCCAGTAAAATATAGCACAAGCACATACTTCTGGCTTCTTCTCGTTCTTCAAATGCTCCTCTTCTGTTTTTCCAATACACGTATTAGAATGATCAGTTTCATCAGTAATATTCTTGTAGCATTTCGGACATGTGGTGCCATTGCTTGCGTGTCCGATATGAATGCTTGTGTGTAACAATAGCTTACTGCGTGCATTGTGATACCTGTTACAGAAAACACGTGTGTTAATAATTATTAAGAACGTGCCTACTCTGATTTTCCACAGCGAGTTGTAAGAAGTTGTAAGAAAAAGTTTTGTGTTTCGTCAATACCTGCCACAAGTTTTACACGTGAAATTGTTTCCTTCGCAAGAAAGGATCGCTGCGTGTGCAGCTTTTAAATGTTCTGCTAAATCATCATAGTCCTTGCAGAGTTTCAGACACACTCCGCAGGTGACCGCAGCTTCTGCTCGATGGAAGCGAATTAAATGCTGCCATAAATGTTTCTTCGCTGGCCACTGTTTTCCACAGACTTCGCAAGCACATTCTGTGTTCGTTGATTCATCGTACACTTTCCTCGAATCTTTTCTCGAACATTTCATAGACGATTTCACTCTGAAATTTTACATCGATGGGTGAAACAGAATACAAATAGGAAAAAATACGATTCGTTCGTCTATAATATGTATTTACCTCTGAGATAGCGGCATCAGATTCGGAAGAGGTCTTTGACCTGACAATTGAAGATTTATGTCTTCGAATAGATTAAAGTCTGGAATATTCAAGTTCGATGTACTTTCTTCTTTCTTGATTTGATTATTATTTTTCAAAATTTCTTCTTGGCTATCAAGCACACCTTCTTGATTATCCAACATGTCGTTCTGCGAAGACGAAAGTTCCTCCTACGTTAAAAAAATCCGTAGATTAATAGGAGCATCTACAGCCATTATACAAGGTGAGTCTCGTAACATGGCGACATTAAATAACTCCTAAGTTGTTTGCTGTACGAAGAAGTTTCTCAAACAAATGTTGCATGGTTTCCAGGGGAACATACAGTTCCGTAATCTGTTTTTTGTTACTTTGCTTTTTTATCGAGATATCAGGGTCAACTTCGGTTTTTTAAATAGAATGCCCAATATTTTTCCTCGAATACTATAATCCTCAAACTTATTTCATTGTTTGAGTCTCACAAAGATTTTAGGTATTTTCATTTTAAACCACCTTATTCGGTGTAATACCTTTTTATGGAGAATTTGGTACTTTATCCGAATACGAGAAAAAATTTTGGGCATTCCATTTAGAAAAACCGAAGGTGACACCCTTATCTCTATAAAAAAAGAAACGTAAAAAATAGATTGCAGCACTGTACGTTCCCCCGAAAACCACACAGCATTTGTTTGAAAAGTTTATTCGTACAACAAATAACTCGAGAGTTATTCGAAGTCGTCATATTACGAGATATCATATTACCCTATATAATATAACTTAAGAAATTAAGAAAATCTTACTTCTTTTCGCAAAGCGTTTCTCCTGCAAGTTCCAATATGATTCCAATACAATGTCTTTGTACAAAATTGTTTTTTACAATTCTTACAAGCGAAACTTAGTTTTCCGCGATTTCTTCTTTGTTCTTCCTGCTTCAGTCTCTTGAACATTCTTTCTGGATCTGTGTTATGCATGTTGCGGTAGTGCATCGAAAGGGCGTCGCTATTCACAAACATCTCAGGACACATTTCACAGTCAAATGTATCAGTCAACGATCTTCTCCTTTTCGAATCGCTGGAATCCTCGTCGCACAGATCTACATCGTACTCCAAATCGTCTGGTTCTTCTTTTACGATAATGTCGGGAGACTACAAAATCAACAATAAATTTCGGATCGTTCAATTAATCATACCCAATATTATATTTATTGCTAGTTCTAGAAAAATGTATTTCTTTTTTTGAACAGTATTCTTAAATTCTTCTAATATCTGTACAGGCTGTTATAATTATATATATTTATTGATTATAGGATATATAAAAATATTTCTGGCATTTTTCCGATTACAATGATACTAAACCCGATATGATTGAATAATAAATAGTAGAACCACTGGATCTAAGAAATAGCGTGGGCCCGAGGGTTTTCCTTAGATCGAGACTTTATTAATATCCGTCTAGATATATATAATTTCTCGAGACTTTCTACTGTTTCAAATTGTTTTCAATTTACCCGTAACGCGCGCGCGCGCGTAAAATTAAAGACTATTGATCGCGACAGGAACTTGCGAAAGTTTGTACGCTGAGATCGAAGTTGCGTCCATAGATTGCGAGTCAATCTGTACAGGGTGTTTCAAGATACGAGACGTCTGCATAGACATAAAAAATCATAAGACATATAGAAAACAATTTCGATCTTGGGATTAAATGTTAAGATGAATTTTGCAATATAGTTGCCGCGACATATAATTTTGAAACACCCTGTACACTTTCGCAGTCTGCTTATCACGTAATATCAAATTACCTCAATTTCATAATCATCATGTTTCGATCCGATGTCCAACCTGTATTCGAACGCCGCAAGTTGATCTTTTGGAACGTTATGTACCGTTTCATAATGATCTCTGATGGCGGAATCTTCTGTAAAAACAGCTAAACATTGTTTACAGGTCCGGAATACCTTGCCATGGCATTTCTTGGTATGGTCGAAAGCTTTCCATTTCGAAGCATATTGTTTACCGCATACTTGACAGGTATTAGGTTTGGAAAGAACACTGGAGTGAACTTCTTCTACATGACCCTTAAGCTCCTTCGGATCTTTCATTGGGATTAAACACACTCCGCAAGACACTCCGATTTCGTTACGATGAAGAGACAACACGTGCATCTTCAATTTCAGTTTATTCTCGACAGTGTCGCCGCAGAAATCGCAAACGTTAGGGTTCGTATGATATCTGTGATCTTTCTTATGCGATTCCAAATCTTCCTTTGTCCTGAACAACTTTTTACAAGCTCCGAAATTACAAGTCAAATCAGGATGATCCATATGTTTCACTCTGTTGTGCGTCATAATTCCTAATTTCGAAGTGATCGTTTCATTGCAAAGATGACAAGTGTACGTGCTATGATGATTTTCTATATGCTTCTGTAAGCTAGCTCGGTCCTTGAAAATTCTTTCGCAAGCTCTGCAACGAGTGAGCAACGCACCAGGGTCCTTTCTATAATTCTGACATCCTTTCATGTGTCTACGCAACAGGTATCGCTTGTGAAATCCTTTATTACATTTCTCACAATAATGTAGAATAACTTCGTCGGTTTTAAATTGCCTAGTGTCTTTTCCGTCTTTTCTAGAATCAGGTTCGTACCTGTGAATTTTCGAGATATGGGTAGCCAAATGATCTTTCGACGCGCTAGTTTTCAAGCAATAAGGGCACGTAACATCCTCGTGACCTTTATGGACTCTATTAACATGTTTCCATAGGTGCGACGTCCTCCCGTAACATTTATTACAGAGATCGCAAGGGAAAAGACCATGGACAATTCGTCTATGATTACACAACTTCTCTAAACTAGCGAACTTTAAGTCTGTACAATGTTCACAACTTAATTCAGTTTCTCTGACTCGCCCGTCCGGTTTGTTTTCGTTACTTTCAACTCCGTTGTCGCAGGTTTCCTCGAAACCGTGGATCTTTCTATGCCTAGACATTTTCGATTTGTTCGAATACGGTCTTCCGCATATATCACAACTGAAATCACCGTTTGTTAATGGCCAATGTTTCGATTTCACGTGGGCACTTAATTGTAACACGTTCGGGAAAACCTTCAAACAAACACCACAAATTAATGGAACGGTATCCGAATGAACGCCCATAACGTGCTTCCAGTAATCCACTCTGCTGCCCCAAAGTTTACCACAAATTTCGCACGTGTTCGGCGAGGGGCCTTGAATCGCATGATGTTGAATGTGATCGTTCCTAAGTGACTTTGTAGCGAAAATTTTACCACAGTCGTCCCGATCACATTTTATGGCTGGCTCGTTCGCATGAGACGAGCTCACGTGCAACCAACGTTCCCATTTACTGGGATGCGAACTGCCACAGAGTTCACAAACAAAGAACAAGTGGTATTGAGCTCTGTTACCGCCACCGTTTAAATTCGACTGATTTAAGGAGTCTCCTGCCAGCATTGGCTGTTCGGACTGTAAAGGTACAAAAATTCCGTATGAGTCTTCCGTGCCGAATAAATCATATTTTCACGTTCTCATCAACGATTTTGTTCCGAGCGAAATATGTTGTGATCCATATGGAATTACGGGTTTAAGGGGATAGTTTCGTTTCCAGGATTGTAAGGGTGCGGGATGGGCCTTCTCATTCTCTAGACAAAACATTAATCTAGGCCGCAGTCGCCCTCAAGAGCCCTATTTTTACGTTTACGAAGGGCAATTTGCATTATTCTACAATAGACTACAACATATTTCATTCAGAACAAAATTGATTTGGTATGGAATAATGAATATGGAATAAACATCGTAGAACTAAATGTACAAAAATGTATATTTTGAAATACTTACTCTGTGTGCATTTCTCTGATGCCGTATCAAATGGTCTTCGTTGGGGAATGACTTGTAACAAATGTAACAGTCTACTTTGTCTCCTTCCTCCTCGTATTCGAGCATCGTTTCCGTAGTTTCGTTGCCATTGATATTCTCCCCGTAATAGTTACTGTTCAATTGCACGAAGGTTGCTGGATCATAATTTGGATCTACGTTATGTATGGATACGTGTGCGATTAATTTCTTTCTAGAGTCATGTTGTCTGCCACAAATTGTACAGCTGTACCTGTTAACAGTGACAATGAAATTCAAATGTAGATGAATTAAATTACATATTCTCCAAGATACGGTGCAGTTAATTTATAAGTACCTTCTTTGTTCAGAGAGCAATAATTTTGATCCACCATGATACATATTTACGTGATTCAAAAGTTGTGTATTGTCCGCACAGATTTTCAAACAAACACCGCATGCGAACGCTGCAAATTCTTTGTGTGTGGCTCGAATGTGAAGCCAAAGCGAGGCACGATCGTTAAAATCGCGGGTACAGATTTCACAAACAAATACAGTTTCAATTTCGATAAGATTTTCCTGTCCGCTCTCGTGATCGTCCTCTTCATTTTCAGCATTCATCTTCAATTTTTGAAAATACAATTAAACATGTCGAACACGAATATCGAAATCGCTTTAATAATAACGTACCTCCGGGGATAACGGGAATTCTGCAGTTTTTCGTTCATACTCGAGATCTATCGATTCATTCCAATGCCGTGAAAGAATCTTCTTTAAACATTTATCGCTTTCTACAATAGGATACGGATCAACGCCATGTAACGTTTGAATATGTCTACTCAAGGAAGACTTAAGAACAAAATCTTTTTTGCATAGAATACAGATGTACGGCTTATCAGCGTCATGAATTGCTTCGTGTTCTTTCAAGCTTTCGACCGAAGTGAAAAATTGAGGACACGACTCACAGTACCATTTCTTATCGCTCTTAACATCTGTATTTTCTGTTAAACAAAACGATCGTGAATGTTTCGAGTTACTCGACATCCTTTATACAGTATTGTCCAACTGTAAGTCGTGCTGAAAGCTTGACTGTACGCCGCTACGCTCCCCATTTCACTGGGGGGTTTACAGTCGGACATTACTGTACTACAGTAATACAAATTTTACTGATTCATAGTCGTATTTCGATACTCAAATTACCTGTTTTTGGCAGTTTTTTTGGTTTACAATTTGTCGTTAGTTTGTCTTCGAAGTCCCGTTTAAGACTATCACCTTTCATCAGTGCTTGCTTCAAGATCGTTAATTGAGGATTCTTAGCTAATTTTGCTTCTGCAGTTCTGAACAAAAAATATGGAAACAATAGACGACAACGAAACAGATGACACGAGTAAAAATAATGGTTTGTACAATTTTAACTCTACCTATAATCTTTGCTATCTTCATCGCTACCAAGGCTTGATCCTTCGCAACTGTCTACAATTTTAGTATCCTTGTTCTCGCTCTTGGGCAAGAAATCGGAACGTTGCTCTTCGATGCAGACTCTGCCATGGAGATTTAATTCCATGGCGTCCGTGCAAATCTTTCCGCAAACATTACACTGGCATCTGTTCTCTGGTCGGTAGGTATTGTTCACAGGAACCTCCAAGGGCGCTGGAAGACCAGCGTGACGTGATTTTATATGTTCTTCTAAATTTGTTCGAGTCGAGTAGATCCGGGAACAATAGCCACATGTCACTGCCGGGTGGCCTCTATAACGATGAAGAGGTAAGTGTAAAAATATGAGAGATATAGGGTAGGTCAGTATAGAAAAATGATTAAGGGAGCAGTATCGTTTCCAAGATTGCAAGGGTGCAGGGTCTCATTTCTCGATAATGCAAACGATGGGATTTTCAGTAGTCGAGACAGCTAAAGCTGCGACAGCTACATGCTGCCGAATAATGCAAATTACGCCTCGCAAACGTAAAAATAAGACTTTTCAGGCCGATTGCATTATCGAGAAACGAGAAGGCGCATCCCGCACGCTCGTAATCCTGGAAACAAGTCTACCCGCTTAACAACAAACCTGTGAGATGTGGAGACATGACCCCAACGATGCTTCGCGGTTGAATAAGATTTATGGCAAAGATCGCACTGATAGGGCCTCTTATAGGAAGTGTGATCGTCCGTAAGAACTTTTTCGCCAATTACATCGCCAGCCCCGACATGAATACGCGCGTGCAAAGATAAATGACCCTTTGAACTGAATGCTTTATTGCACAAAGAACAAACATAAACTTCGTGTTGTTGAGATGTATGCTGCAGTAATAAAAATCATTGTTTACAATACCAGTCATTATTATAGCGGAAAGTTCTTTCCAAATTTAGTAACGGACCTCTGGAATATTATTAGAATGTTCTTGATGTTTCAACTCTATGTCTTCCGGTTCCTCAGCGACTATCGAAGTCATCTCCAAAAAGTCGCTTGGATTCGTTTCCATATCCATTTCATACTCTTCCGAACGATGATCCTCAGAATCGTCCACTATTGTTGCTTTAGTAAAACAGTAATAATATTGTTTATCTGCTATTTGAAGTTTTCAATTACAAAGCTAACGTATGAGGTGTGCTCGACAAATAACAGGAATTTTCTAATTTCACGGGCAGTGTTTGTCCGATTCACGCCATTTCTTTTTCGTTGTCGTATTCGATATTTAATCTATTGTCAGCTTCCTTTTGTTCCCAAAAATAGAGAAAACCTTAAAGGGTCGTCGTTTTTCAAGCATAGACGAGATTAAAAGCACATCTCGGTGAACGTGCTAAAAGCTATCCCAAAGATCGATTTCCAGGAGTGTATAATATCTAGACTGCACATCTTTATGTGCAATAAACATTTTCTATCGGAACTGCAACAAACCGGAGTAAAATAGAAAGGTTTTTACTTTTTTTAACAGGCTGAAAAATAATACAACAGAATTTTTAAATTCTTTCAATGGTTTTGCTGTTTCAGATCACACTTCCTCATTTTTATTATAAATGCACAAAGATCCGCAGTCTAGTAATATCTAATGTGACTATTTTGAAGGGGATAATATTCACGTAGACGAATAAATAAAATTTTTGTCCGAAAAATGAAATTTCCCGTTAGTTTCTGAACATACCTCGTAAGTCGATATTTTTCAAAATACCTTCATCCGTGCCGCTATTATCGACAAGTTCTTCGGACTCGTGATCTGCTTCCTCATCAGAATTTAATCTAGGTGGTGTGCCTAAGGCAGCATTAGGATTCACAATAGGGGCTTCCGGGATCAACATCGGTATGTTGTCTTTTCGCTTCAAGAGCTCTGAGCCATCGCAGCATCTCAAGGTGGTCGTGACACCTTCGACCTAAATAAAAGTAAACAATTAGATTTTTCATCTCACCTCTTGCTATTGATTTTCTACTTATTGGCTGACGTTACGCATCTTTCGTTATAACATAACGATTGTTTCATAAAATATCATAAATTTTACTTTTTCTGATGGTGGTAAACATCTTTCCAAGAGGGCCACCGCATTGACGCATGCTGTTCTAAAATCATAGAAATTTTCCAAATTGTACATGCATCGGTAACACAGGCATTTTGGTAGTCGATCATCTTCTGCAATCTGTAATTAAACATTTGAATGTTATCGAATATCAATAAAATTTAAAAAATCATAGGGAATGGAAATATTCTAGCTACATAGGAAGAAATGTTTAATTTTCGAGTTAAAATAGCTCTGAATGCAGAGGGTTAAATATTACACCTACGATCGAAATATTTTATACATTAAAAGCTATTGCAATATTATTATCTATTTAGCAGCGACGTAACTTATACGATAAAAACGAAAAATTATTTTCACGCGAAAGGTTTAATCGTCGATAAAAAACGTAAATTGCACAAAGAAAGAACGCGTTACTGATCTATGAAACGTGGAAGACGAAATAGTACACAACTTTCGGATGTAACGACTATCAAAACAAATGAAAGAAGAACATATTAACATGAGAAAATAATCTTGAATATTACATTTGAGGGAATATTTTGATAATCTGACAGCGATGCGTTCGAAATTATTGAGCACAATAGCACGCGAGTCAATTATCGTAAAATTAAAATTGAGAAAAATTTCTAAAATTCGATTATCAAAACTGAAATAGTCTCGTCTCGTTTCTCGATAAACGTAATAATAAAGAATGAGAATGAGCATCCGGAGATAAAAAATAATGAAGTGGCTTCGGTGTATCAAAAGATTAGAACAAAGGATAAAATCAAGAACGATATATCGAAAGGGTAAATGTTATCGTCAGAAAGAAATAGAATGCAAACGAACTGAAATGCAGTTTGATCGAGAAGGGAGGATCAATTAGTTGGAAGGATAAGCTGACATGAAGTGAAAGGGAGTCCGACAGCGGAGACGCGTGTTGTGTCGTGTAGAAGGACGATGACGAACCTTAAACGGTAGGCAAGCTTGTATCTTGTCAACAAGCTGTCTATTCTTGCCCTCTTGACCGAAGATGTCCATCTTGACGGCGTCGTAGGATGCGCAAAGTCTGCAGAGCTCCTGATAGCGTTCCCTGGGCTCCATCGTCGGCGTGGCCACGAAGAGGATCACGATACTGGCCCGAGGAAGTTGGATTATCCGAATTTCCTCGTGGCAGTGTAGAAAAAGGCTCCTCTGGCCCGGACTCGGCCTTCTTCTTCTTCTTCCTCGGATCACATCCTTCGGAGCGGGGATCCGCGGCTCGCTGCGACACCGCGCGGCTTCCGTTTACGGGTTACTTCCTGGCGATTTTCACGACAGTTAAGGCCCCGGGCGCCGCCATCTTGTACACAGACACTTGTTCCGTCGGTCCTGTCGAGTACGACCTCCTCCATGTCGCTAACTATCTCGTGCTTCGCTCAAGAAATCCGCTGATTTTTCAACACTTTACCAAACCGCGAATTGTATTTTGGCTTTGTATAAGGCCCAGTTCATATTCAATTCATTTCGACAGATTCATTCAGCATTCTCAATGTACGTGACATTTAGGCGAATAATAATCTGATTGGCTTGTGTCCATTTTGTTACTGACGTTCTTTTATTGGCGTGACCACAGCCTACTCTATATATTTATTTAGTACCAGCCGTGATGAATAACTTTGCAACATCGCTATTTGTTTTTTCAGAGAAAATTTATTAGACAGTAGATCTTTATGGAAAATACAAATTTTCTACCTGAATTGCAACCATCTGGAGTGAAATAGACGTTCATTTTCTTTCCCCTTTGCACTCCGGTTGTCCCCTCTGAGGCACCACATAATACATTATACTTGATCATACTTACCATTATTCAAAATATTGTTTACATTATTAAATATATCGATATGTGTGATGAATTACTATAAACATTTAGGTACTGTATGAGGTATTATACCAATTTCATATCAATAAAATTTCAAAAATCATAGGGAATGGAATTCTAAATAGTTCCGAGTGCAAAAATAATACAACAGTATTTTCAAATTCTCTTCGAATGTTATTACTAGACCTCGGATGTTTATGCAATTTTCAATTTTTCTAGAAAAATTTCAACAAATTTTCAGAATGTGGAATCACATGTGAAATAAATAAACATCGTACTAATTCTGTGTAATTTTATTTTCTAGCATTTTTTGAACATTATTTTGGAAACCATGAGCGCATATATAAAGATCCGCAGTTTTTATCATAAATGCATGAAATCCGCTGTTTAGGACAGTATCTTAAATTTCTTCTAATGTTTTTACTGTTTTGAATTATATACCTACTCATTTTTGTCATAAATGCATTAAATCCGCTGTCTACCTCGCAAACGTAAAATGTTATCTCTATTACATACAGTTACATATAAAATAAATGTTTGAACGTTGGTGTTGGTGTATAGTGTATAGAATCATCTCTGATAAAATATAACATACACCAGCGTGCATGTACGTATCTATTTATGTATATGTATACATGTATGTATATACAGAGAGGATATGAAAGTGCTCACGCCCGGGTTTTCGATGCCTCCGGTATAGTGCTGCCCCCACACAAAATCTTAGCCTGGATCAGCTCCTATGCGTACGGTAGAGCGGATTTCTCCCTCCCACTTTTAGCCTGGATCAGCTCCTATGCGCACGGTAGAGCGGATTTCCCCCTCCCGCATCCTTCCCATTCGCCGGAATACTTTATTTTTTTTGACACTGTTCCACCAAACGGACACTTTTGAGATTTTTATACATAATAGATTATCATCATAGCAATATTGTAGAATTTTTTGGTAGGTGTCAACCCAGGGGAAGATAGTTAAAAAAATTCTCAAAGAATTAATTTATTATTTTCAACTATAAATAATTAGCAAAAAATTCTGAAAAAATCTGAAATATAGAGAGTATCTATATCTTTTGTTCGCCGTTTATCCCATGTCGATATCTTTTCTCGTTTTAGAGCAAATTGCATAAAAGTGCGGGGGAATTTACCCCTATATCACCCCCATCGGTGGTGGTAGACATTTTAAATTTTACACAATGTTTTTTT
>CM052313.1:988214-1114923 GCA_028455605.1 Lasioglossum malachurum | reverse complement strand
CTGTTTCGTGGTAAAAGTGGGCTCTACCGTACGCATAGGAGCTGTTCCGTGCTAAGCGTGAGCGTGCCAAAAAGTGGTGGCAACTGGCAACTCAGACCCGGGCGTGAGCACTCTCATATCCTCTCTGGTATATATATAGATGTATGTATAGTTGAATTCGATTCAATGGAATTGAATGGAATAGAGCCAATGGCCATTGCGCTTTCGGTAATCTTGATCTTGATTTCTACAGCTGTGATGTTTCGCACACACTCATCTCGGTGTTATTATTATAAATAATTGTCTATCAAATTGTTCACCGAATGAAGGAATAATAAACATTATAATTGAAATAGTCCAATGATCGATAAGTACAGCATCATAACCTACAATAATAAACGATACATCTATTTATCTGACAGTAACAGAACCTATTTGTGTCACGATTGAAGAATGTAGTTATTGTGATAAAAACGAAATTTGTACATGAACAGTTTAAAATCTCGAAAGAATTAATTACCACAGAATTAAACGTCTAAAGTAAATTTCTGTTTGTCATAGTTATTGCTTACCTTTTTTATAACGTTCGAAAAACCTATCAAACAGTTCGTGTTTATTCATTAAGTCGTTCCTTTTTTTAAATAGATTCTACGATGAAATATTCTACGTCACCGCCAATAAGTAGATGTAATTCACCTGGCCCAAGCGAGTTGGGCTCGAATTTACCAATGCCAGTAACTTACAGGTATCAACTAATCATATGTATATATTTATTTATTTCTGCTTCGCAGCCCAGAAATGGACTTGGTTTTATCCTTGATTCCATACCGCACACATACACACGCTTGACACATACACATTGCTCGTGATACTCCTATTTCTGCTCTATACTCATTTTTATTTCACTTATCCTAAATTACAGAACCTCCCGTGCTTGTCTTTGGTTTACTGCTCATTTTCAACTCCTCTACGCTTAGCTTCTATCATTCTCAGCCAGCTTATCACTCCCTTTACTATTTCCTCCTTTCTTAGTTTGCTGTCCTCTACTTTATAGCAGTCTTCTATTTGACCAGTACCGGTTTCCTTCTTCCAAGTTTCCGCATCTATATTTGTACCGCCAGCTACATCTCGTACTCTAGATTTTGTTGTATCGCACCTAATACTGCTGTTTTCTGTCCCTTTCGGTTAGAGTTTGAATTACATCTGCTTGCTGCCTCCTTAAATTCTCTATTCCTAGCAACTGATCAATATGTATTTACTACATTTTCATAGTTTACTTTGTCTTCACTTTTGAACGATATGAATATGTGTTACAGGCAAGATTGTATGGGAGCTGCAACGAAATGTTATAAATATTTGAGGAAACTATTGAAGTTCGAGCAGATGGATTTCGAGTTTGCATTATGGCAAATGATCTTTTTGTTTATATCGCCGCAGAAAGTATATAGAAATTTTCAAAGTAGAAAACGTATGTTCTTCCACCTACAATTTATATAATGATACCAGCGCGAATAACATTGTGACTAATGGATTCGTTTCGATTTTAGAAACCAAATCTCAATTTGCGAGAGATGATCCTGCATTTTTGGTACTGCTAATGTGTTGTCTATGTATATCTTCCATTGGTTTCACAATAGTTTTGGGATTGGGATTTTTCCAATTTATAAAGCTTCTGTTTTATATGATATTCATCGATTATCTCGTGGCTGGCTTAATAGTAGCTACAACATTCTGGTAAAGTTTAGTGAAATCTATAGTATAACATTGTATATATCAATTCTAAATAATATCGTTAAAGTATTATTGCATCGATGATGCACACAATATAATTAATACAACTTTCAGGTTTATTACGAATCGTTATTTAAGAATCGATAGAGCTCAAGATGTAGAATGGGGCTATGCGTTTGATATTCATTTAAATGCATTTTTTCCACCTTTAGTGATACTTCATATCGTACAACTATTTTTATATAATGGTAAGGTCTTTTTATATGCAACTATTATTTGTTTTGGCATGATCATTGATACATTATAATTAGACTGGGGATCTTTATGCATTTACAGTTTTAGAGCTAGGAAGGCTGTTCCCATTAAAAACAGGATTTCATTTCATTCCACTTTCTTCACATTTGTCTACAAAATTTGGAAAATGCATAAACATCCGCAGTCTAATAATAATTATTAATTATACTAATTCATTACGTCATAATTTATATTCGCATATAACATTATAAATACTTATTTACTCGTAGGACTTATAAATTACGACACATTTTCATCGCGATTTGTCGGAAACACAATTTGGTTGATAGCTGTCGGTTACTATATTTATATTACCTTTCTGGGATACACAAGTAAGTAGAACTCTTATGTAAAATATACTCGATTATTTTAATCGAAATAAATATTATTGAACTATTTCTTTTTTTACTTTAGGTATTGAAATACTAAGTAAACCACATGTGATATTGACTGCAGTACCAGTAACATTGCTGATGTACATTATGACACTGTGTGCAGGTATTAATATTAGCCATTTAGTTATGGAATTCTACCATTACCGAGTTGTTTAAACAAAATCGATTGCTTTACGATTAAATTTTAGATTAAGTTATACATTTCTAAATTACCATTTTAATACGTTTCCTGCGGATAGCAGAATAGGAAATCCAATTTATTATTTAATGTACAAAATTAAATTCTATTGTGGTGTTGAAAACTTACTAGTATACTATTTTTTTTATGAAAATGTTTATTTTTTCATTAAAAATCAAATTTTTAAAAGCTACATCTTTTCATCATTTTTTAAGAATACAAATATCGTAACGAGAATAATATTATAAGTTACTTAAAACTCTTCATATTTTTATTATATTATATACTTTTATTAAATTCGAACTCTGCCGTATAATTTTTAATAACATTTTATATATGAAACGTTACATTTTTCATGTAAAAAGAAGACACAATCAGTTATGCCAATTTTATGTCTTTGGTCATAAAGGTGTTGAACGTACACTTTTTGTAGGAACAAGAAATATTGTCTTTATATTATAAATCTTAAAAAAATTTATTATTTTCCTGATATACAGGACTTTCAGTTATAAAATAATAATACACATCACTACATAACGTATTTGTATCAGTTTTGTATATAACGTTTTTACGCTGTCAACGATTTCTTATAATACTCTCTATTCCTGAAATAATTTCTGTCTAATATTAAAATATAATAGAGGGATTGTAAAATATACAGTAAAAATATCTTATCGAATGTAATTTGTTCTTACTCCTTTGGTTGCTTATAAATAAATATGGACAAATGCATTGTTTCTTGTGAAATGTTCATACAATAATAATGAATACATTTCGGTATGATCGATATGATAGTCAAGATTTGATAGAGAACGAAATATTATAAAACTCTTTCAATTTAATGTATCCGTACTGTCGCTTTTTATAAAAGTTTAGGCTGTTGCTTTAGAGTTGAAATATCAAGAATCTTGCTAGGACAAGTTGTTCTTGGTGTTTGAGTAAAAGGGAACCGTTGCAATGCGGGACTCTTCTTTGTATTTGCAATTTTCTCATCAAATTTCGGAGGCACTTCGACTTGTATTTTATCGATGTCTGCAGAAAGTAAAGCAACTGTTAGTATATTATTCAATACAATTGCTTTTTTCGAATACTAAAACGCAATTGTACGATTGATAAAATCTCTCAAATTCAACGTAAGAAAGTAATCAATTTGGCATAGTCTGAGTTTATGAAAAATCATGATGATTCATTGCCTTACCTTCTGTTTGAGCATTATTCTTTCCTGGAAGTAATTGATATCTTTCCAGATAACGCATCGTAGCGAAAGACATGTTTGTGCCTTGTACATTGCTAAGCATAAGATGTTTCACAGCAGCCGAACCTTGTCTTTGTATGGCTAATTCAGCAAGTTGTTCATCGGTTAAATATTTCAATGCTAGCGCTTTCATGTGCATGCTTGTATTCGTTTCATTTACAGCACTTGTAGCCTGTGTCATGTTCGCTTGATGTTCCAAACGTGGATAGTACGAAGAATCAAACGTCATCCTGTCAAACAAATTATCAAGTTCATTAAGCATTACAACATGAATATTATTATTGTTAAATGCGGAACGAATTTAAACAATCAAGATTAATTTATCTTTATATACTAATAGGTAGACTGTGCGGATCTTTATGCATTTATGAAGAAATTGGTTGGGCGAAATATAAAACAGTAGAAGATTTAAACAATTCAAGAAGTTAAGGGATGAAATCAATTTTTATGTCTTCTCTGCTTCTCACAATCAATGCGAAACTTTTTTATTTTGCATAAAGATCCGCAGTTTACCAATTAGCAGAGGTAACATACTTATTACTGTTATTCGATTCTTTATGTTCTGGATTTTCACTTAAGCTAATTCCAAGTTTTTTCAGTTGTTCCAGTGTAGCAACTTTGACAGTGCTTAATCCTCTGTTTTCAGTCTCGTCTCGTTCAGTTTGGTTTATCTTTCTTGGATCTTGTTGCTGATCATCGATCACACCGGAATTCTGCAACAATTGATTCACTTGTCCTAGGACATTATTGTAGAAAGTCCATCCTACTTTGGAGCTGCGTTTCATCTTTTCGCTATCGTCGTCGCTGGAATATTCCTGCATTTCGACATGAATGCTAGGTTCCGGAGTAGGTGGCCTTTCAGTTATCTTTAGATCTCCACCATTTAAGATCAAACTATCTTCGATACAACTGCCACGTCTAGCAGCAGCCTCGTCTGCTTTCCGTTGATTTTTATAATATTCCGATGACCTATTTACTGTGTTGTTTGTCTTTACGGAATCAATATCTCTCTGTGTATTCAACTTGATACATTGACCTGTACCAGGAGAAACATTTGTTTTACGATTTCCTCTTTCTAATGTATCATATTCTATTATACTTTTCTGTGATTCTGGCATTTTCAAAGTTTTACGATTCCTTGCTTCCTCTTTGTTACTTCTTTCTAAATAATTCTGAGTACTTTCGCTCTGATTTATTTTTGCGGCGCCACCTTTACATAACTGATTGTTGGGAGATTCCGTTCTACGATTACCTATTTCTCTTCGAGTGTCTACACAGGTTTGTTTATCTGAATCTTTTATAGAGATACTTGCATTTAAATTACTACTTTGTTGTTGACTAGACGACATATAACTCTCAGAATCTTCGACTATATTTTCTAACTGCCCGCTGGGTATTCGATTAAAAGAATTCTTATATCTTCTCAGTGGTTCGTGAGCAACGCCAGCGTCATGTAAATTAACATTATTACACAATTTTAAATTACCTTTATCTTGTTGGCACTCGTTTTTCTCATAGTCCTCGATGTCCACAGCGAAAGGACTATTTTGCAAGGTAAATTCGAAGCTGGTCATTACACCGATAGAAACTTTCTGTTCCATGAAAGTTTGTCTCGATTGTGTTTCTTTTAATACTAATTCAGTCTGATTAACGTTCTCGACATCGCCACAATTACTTATTTCTTTACTCGGTTCGTAACGATGCAGATGTTGTTTAGAATTTTGCAGAACTCTATCATAACCAGTGTTTTCGTCGTTTTTCATTAATTGACCATGTTGTACCTGGGTTGAACAAGAACAATTCTTTCTTTCTCTTAAATTTTCTTCCTGCATTTTCAATAATCTATCAACTTGCGTCTGCAAAGACTTGATTTGCTCGTTTTGGCTGTTTATAATTTGTAATAAATTTTTTACTGTTTCTTGACTATCAATATTATGAGGAGAATAAAGATGATGCTGTGGAAAAGGATACGTGTTCGCATTAAAATAAGGATATTGTTGGCCTAAATAATGTGGTGGTAATGGAAACTCGTTTCTCTTCAAACCGTTCGAATTAATGGGAAAATTTCGGGATTCTTCTGAATCGGTAAACGGTACTTTCTGTTGCTCGAAATTCGGTGTTACTAATTTTCTTTCGTATACCAACGGAGAATATTCTTTCTCTTTAGTATCATAATTATTTACATACGTTTTAACAACATGCGGCGCATTCAATACAGAATCCATACGATTTGCTTTAATACTGCTCTCGTTATGGTTTTGTTCAACTTGTACTAAATTATCTTCACGCGTTTTATGATTATGTTTATATATGTTCCCATTGCTTTCCCTATGCGTTTCTTTTTCTTCATAGTTCGAACTACTATTAAAATTTCTCCTAGAAGTACTATTTCTTTCTCTATTATAAACTTCTTCTGTATTATAATTCTGACAATGCTGTACTTTCGGAGAAATAGTGTTATTAAACTGCTTAGACGTTGGTGGCTTCCCTAAATAGTTCTGCTCTTTCCACGCTGCGTAAGATCCATTAGCGTGTACAGGAGACGAAACATTATTTTTGGATTTTAAACCTCTGGGTTCTACGTACGACGAAGTAAAAACATTCTGATCCACGGGTTTGCAGCTTGCAGGTTTATCAAATATTAAGGAAACTTCAGGAACTGATGGTAATGTGAAACACTGAAAAGTAGAAACATTAGGAACCTTCGAAAGTCGCAGACATTGTTTTGAAAATTCTGTGGAAATTGTGTAACAAACTGAAAATTCAATTTTTTCGGAAGAACTCACATCGAATCTAGAAGCAGGTTTTGGAGTAGTTCTTGGTTCGAATTCATCTTCATAACTATTGCAAGTTTGATACATATTTTTGTCGAAATCAAACAAAACTTGTTTAGCTTGCAATTACTGTACCCGGTCAACAGCATTTAAATGTCATCGTTAATTTTAACCAATATTTCGTTAATATACACATTTATTTTTGTCATATGTTTCTCAATAATATTTCAAACGATAACTTGTATTTATCATGCATACGTTTTGCCAAAACTAATTTCAAACTAAATTGGTTCGCAAATGATTTTGCTGCGTGACCGCGCGAATGTAGTTATCATAGCGCTACTGTACCATATGTTTGATTAATGGCGATGGGAGGGAAATTTGAATATAAAATCTGATGTTTAGGTCTGGGTCAAAGCCGTGTGTTTCATATAAAATTTCATATTTATAACACCGACGAGGTATAAGGATCCAACCATCCAATGAAAAATTCATTTCGCCTATTTGCATGCAAATGAAGCAATCCAGCATGCGAAACAACGATTCAGAACAGAAATACACTTATTTATTTATTTGTGGCACGGAGGTTCTGGCATAAATTCGTCTAAATCGCGTGAAATAAAAATGATAATGGGATTACGTGGCCCTCAAAAAGTGAGCGACAAAAATACATTGGATGATAGAACTATCCTTATACCTAGTCGGTGCTTATCAGTGCTTATACTTCATCTATATACATTTACTTTGCTCACATCCGTCATCTGGTAGATGAAGTAATCTAGGAACACGGCATGTTATCTGAAGCCGGGTTTATAACCTACAGCAACCTATAAGTATATACTGGTATATACACTCTATGGAATCGCTGTATAACGTGTTCGAAAAACGCGAGAGTTTCGCATCTATAAGAATCCTTTGTATTCTATGCTATTAATTTTAACGTTTCCACCCATTGATATATATATATATATATATACATCATACAGTGTTCCGGCATCGACATTTGGCGGCGCTGGCAAAAGAAAGTTCCTTCTTCTACTCTACTGGCTTCAACTCGTATCCATAGTATATATACATATATATATCAATGTTTCCACCACTCTGAGTGGCGTTGCGAACTTTTTCACCACTTTCTATATAATTCAGGTTGATTCAGGTCAAATAAATTACAATTAGGATTTAAATTATTTCTTATATTTGTTTAATGTATATATTTTACTGTTCCTCTCAAACTGCTGCTATGTCCATTGAATATTATAAATATTTCTATTTTATTTGAAGTCTCTAAGGTTATCGGAGTATGATAGTTGACCATGTCAGTCTCCGACTAAATATGTTTACTATTTCGATATTCGCTATCCAGAAATGAATTTGCAGCAAGCGTAAAATATTCATTTGTTAAACCTTAAAAAATACATTCTTTCACGATGACCACAATTTCATGAAATTGTTGTTTCGGTAACTATATACACATTTACGATTACTTCAGATTACTTTAAAGTGACGAAATTTGCCGCGCAGTTTCCCACCTAGATTGCACAAGGATCTTTTCATTGGAAAGAGGCACTCTGATCCTTCGTGGCAGAGGATGTTTTTATTCTCGAACGTCGGTGTTAATATTATCTATTTCTTGTCTCTGAAACAGTTTCATTGTTCCTCACTGTTAACAAGTTTAATGTAATCGTTCGTCATGGACATACGAGGTATAGAAGTTACGAATCAATTGCGAGTAAGTAAACGATCTACACTTTTATTCTGACATTGTACCACACTTTTCTAGCTATCTTATCGTTTTTAACCGTTTCGGATGAAACATCATAAAGAATTGTTAATTAATTTCCCCTTAGTTATCCAACTATCATTTATTATCGTGACTCTATCGATTTTCGAGCATTCCCATAGCCCTAGTTTAAAGTACTTTAAGCTTGGCTAAAACAACAATAATTCAATGAATCTTACCATACGTGCATATAAATGTGTATAAAACATTGTATAATGAAGTGCAGACAACGATACCGTAAGAAAGCCGTTTCTCTGCAGAATGAACTTGTCACCATTGAGAAATTCGATTCTATAACAGATTTGTGCTCACGCAGCTTTATTTTCCTTTTTTCAGAGTGCCATTCGTGCGAAATTATTAGAACTAGGAGTTAGATACGATGAGGAATTACCAGATTATATTTTAGTAATGGTTGTAAATAAAAAGTCTCGCCAGCAAATGCACGACGATCTATACCTGTTTCTAGAGAATTGTACAACTCCGTTTGTGGACTGGCTTCACGACCAAGTATTAAAGAAATTACAGAAGGTCACGGTAGCCAAGAGAAAATCGTTAAGGGAGTTCGTGCCTACAGTCGTGGTTAAACAAGAGGAGGAGAGAAAAAAGAAAAAGACGTCGGCGTCGACCACGTCCTTTTTGGAGGACCAGGGAATTAACCAAGCTCTGGACAAGTCGTCCAATAAGGGTACGAAGGATGACAAGTCGCTTCACAAACAGACTGCCAAACCGTCTGTCTCTAGTCAAAAATTGGACGCGAATCAAGCTAAAGTTACAGAGAAGTCTGTAAAGAGTACGAATCACGATGTTAAATCAGACGTTGGATTGGAACAGAATGATTCTCAGCAAACTGCATTAAAGAAAGTACAGTCAAACGATAGTCAAACAGGAAATGCGAATAAAGAGCCAGTCGTCACCGAGACTTCTAGTAGCAGGTTGGGGGAGTCTCGAATCGAAGCGAAAGCGGACGCTTCGTCATCCAGGACGTTGAAGAGACCTTTGGACACGGCGAACAATCATCGAGATAACGTGGAGAAGAAACAGAACGATGCGAAACGATCGAAAATCGAAGACGATGAGGAGAGTATAACGGAGGACAACGCGAAGAAATTGAAATCCTGTATCAATAAACCAAAAATCACGTCGGTCGTTTCTGTGAAAAATCGTCTTGGTATAGTATCTCCTAGAAAGAAATTCGAAGTTCACAGAGACAAAACAGATAACGAGGGTCGGTATCGGCAGAACGAGAAGCGCTTGGAGAAGCATAGGTTCGACGGCGTTCGTAGCAACATTACTTTTCAACGAGGAAGAAATTTCGAGGCGGACGAACGCGCGAAGAGGAACCGCGAAGCCGAATCGAAGCACAACGATTCCGATAAAGTTAGCAGCGACATTAAAACGCGATTGGGCAACTCTAAAGTTGACAAACCTCCTAAAAGTATCGAGCTAAGAGATAAGGTGAATTCCGCTGTGAAATCGAAACCGATTGGAAAGCCAGCGGGTACGATTAAAGATCGTCTAGGGATCGCGCGTATCGATAGGTCGCAGAAACAGTTAGGAATCAAAGACTCTGTAGAATTCAAGAGTAAACTGTTGGAGCAGGATCGAGATACGCTGAGTAACAATAAAAACATAAAAACAAGATTGGGACCGTTGAAAAGCAATTTTCGACCGATGGGCGTTAAAGGTGGTTTCAATTCGACGAACAGACGTTCTCAGAGTAGCGAGGACGAGGATTACCTGAACCTGGGGGCGGAAGAAGAGTTGGACGACGACGATCAATCTACTGGGAATTCTGGTCCCATTAAATCTCACATAATAGCCGTAAATAAACTGACTCCGGCGAAGACTGAAAGGAAACGATTAAAGCCGTCGGAGAAATCTAGCAAAGAGTCCAGCGACGCGGAAGACGTCGAAGATACGAAGATACCCAGTAAAGTAATCGTAACTCCGAGGCCGTTGAAGCCTTTGCAACCGACGCAAAAGCGAGCGACGCAATCTCTGCTATTACGAGCTGTCGCGGAAGCTAACCAGTCCGTTGTTACTCAAAAGAATCCGGAACCGTCTCTATTGGTGTGTATAGAATAAAAGATCAATCATTGTGAAACATTTACAAAGACCCGCACTAATATTCGGACACTCTTAAGTCCCTGCTATTACTTGATACATTAATTTATATTAACTTCTGTTTACAGGACAAGAAACAAACATTAAAGCGCCTCAAGTCATCCGCAGTTCGAGACGTAGGACAAAATTTATCGGTACACCTTAATTCCAATAAGAGATTGGTGATGGAAAAGATTCAGGTCAAGCTGAATACCGATGTTTCCGAGACGACATTGAAGCCTTGTAAGTATGTTTGCTTTTAGACAGGTACGAACGCCGCGTTGTAATACCTAAAATCCTTTCTCTAATACATTCAGTATTGTACGATCTGTAGATGTACAACAATCGGTTACCGATGAGCATATGGGGGTGGTGATGTCATTGTTCCAAAGGAGCGACGACAACCAAAAATTTTTAGTCACTCTGAACGGGTACAACAACAACCTTATCAAGGAGAAGGCTGCGTCCGACGACGACGAACGACTGGAAATGGAGGTAGATTAACCGTAGCTGCAGTTAGTTAAGTTATAAGCGCTTCACTTACTTTAGCCGTCTTAACACTGTTTTCGTGAATCGTGTTCGAAGGTAAATGAAGACGATGAACTTGTGCTTTTAACAACACAAAATGATGTATATACCCAGAATGAGTCAGAAACATCTGTTTTTCAAGTAACCGAAGTGGACGGTGAGGTGGATGCGAATGGAAAAGAAAGAGCGGAAGAGAATAATGAAAACTGTAACACCGAGAATGTCGAGAAGACTGAGGAGGTACCGAGGAAAAGAAGAAAATTAAGTCCCATAGTGTATAATAGATCTCATTCGCCCAGTCCTGCAGAAATCAAGACCAGCACGTTATTGACGAACCCATTGTTAGCCAAACGTGAGTAGTACAATAGAACGAGATGTCGCACAGTGCGGACAAACCTAGCATGTCTCATTACAGTAATGTCCGACTGTAAGTAGTGCTCGAAGCTTGACTGTATGTCCCTATGCTGCCCATTCCACTGGGGAGCGTACCCCGCGAGGGGCCAAGAAGCTCGAGCTGCCTCCTTAGCTGTTATGACCTCATCTTTTATCTGCAAATTTAGAGAAGTGCCGAATTTTGGCCATTTGTCCGCACTGTGTGTCGTACTGTTATCGCGGAGAAGAGAAATTCTATGTTTATATCTGTTCCAGATTTAGACAAAAAGCCATCAACGGAGAGCGCGGTAACAGTGATAGACAAGTCGAAAGAGAAGTGCAGATATTGGCCAAACTGTACATTAGGAAACAAGTGCGCGTACCTTCATCCTATTGTAATGTGCAGGTATGCGGTCCCATTTAATTCTCTCAACATTGAGAAAAGCGTTTCTAGATTCAATTTAAATTCGATCAAAAACATAACTCATTGTAACAACGAAGAGAGTAATCGAAGAATAATTTTGGAGCTCGGCTATCAATGGAAGAACCAAAGTCTTCCTATTTGGACGATTTTTTATGCATACATACGCAAAATTAAGAAATGCTGGACTAAAAAAAGACGCGGGATCCAATTTCTAATTACTAGACAGCTGATGTCTATGCAAAATAGAAATTTTTTACCTGGATTGCAACAAACTAGAATACAATACATATTAATTTTGTTTTTGTGAATATGTTTAATATGTTGAATATAATATAACCGTATTTTTTTAAACTCTTCTAATATTCTTACTGTTATAAATTACACATACTCATTTTTCACATAAATGCATAAAATACGCTGCCTACTAATTACACAACATTTATTCTACTGCTTCTCAAGTGTTTCCCTATGTAATTGTTTTCGTTGTCCGTTACAGCGTGTTTCCCGCTTGTAAATTTGGAGACAAGTGCGCTTACAAACATCCTAAATGCAAATTCGGACTGGCTTGCACGAAACTGGGATGCGTGTTTTCCCATCCGGCCCAGCAGTGCAAGTACCATCCGTTCTGCACGAAACCGTCTTGCCCGTATTCGCATACGACGCCGGTCGCCGTGGAAGCGTCTACTCAAAGAGCGAAGTTCACATGGCGCAGACGAGACTGAGTCTGAACGTTCAACCGATGTACAAAAAATTCCTTCATCTTCTAGCCGAGCGGCGAATCGCTCGCTCGAACAGGAATACCTTCGCATTTAGCGAAATAAACTGATTGCGAGATACAATAATGTCCGACTGTAGAAGTCGTTTCTCGGTTCTGTGCTGCGTCCTAGATATGTGCGGGACACTATTTTTTGTGGCTTCAAAGACCGCGCCGAATGTAGGAAAGGACAGCGAAGCTCGAGAGGCCTCGGTCGCCGAGAATTCAATAAAAAAACTCCCTTATTTTTCATTATTTTTTTATGGGACTTTGACCAACACATTCGGGGCATTTTTCGAATGAAAATGATACGATACACGATATAATTCCAATTATACAATTTATGTACTTGTACCCATTTCTTTCTTGCGACCGAAACATTCGTCGCTTATTCTACAAGTAAATATCATCGGAATTATATCATACTTGGTATGATTTTTATTTAAAAAATGCCACGAATACGTTGGTCAAAGTTTCATAAAAAAATAATGAAAAATAAAGAAGTTTTGTAACTGGTTCAGCTCAGCTCGGGCTCCTGGCCCCTCGCAGGGTACGCCCCCCAGTGGAATGGGCAGGGTAGGGACACAGTCAAGCTTTCAGCACGATTTACAGTCGGATATTAGTGTAAATCGGTAGCGCGACGTATACTGCCAATCGCATTCCGTTCAAAGGCACAGAAGACGACTTACCGCGTGTTCTGTATCATACCGTTTCGCGAGCCAAGTTCGACTAAAAAGCACAGAATCGACGCAGGGTAACAATAGTTATTTTCTTTCCCGCCCTGTAGCTAATTAAACATTACTCGTGGTTGGTATTCCTGTTCACACGTATTGTACAGACCAAGTAACGCTAGATGTATATCTCTTCGATCGTACATCAATTTCAAAAGAAATCTCGACCTTCGGTACTCTCTTAATCTGTATTATATATACATAAGCATATACATGAACGTCATGTAACATTGACAAACGTTTTGCATTTTGTCGAGCAACGACTAACATCTCGCTCGATCTTCTATCCTTTGCGAATCCAGTTGAATGGACTATCGATTGCGTTCGTTTCATTCGGTATCGACGTGTTTCGCGATCGAGTGTACCAATCAGGGCTGTTACTTTTCCGATGCTTCGACTCTTCGAATATTCGAAGGGAACTTCGAAGCGTCCGAAGTTTTGAAGTCTTCGAATCGTATGAAGTTTATAACTTAATCAATTTTAGCTGCGGTAGCGTATTTTTTCGAAATGTAGAAGTGTCTGTAATCGTATCAAATGTAACTTAGCAGCGAAATTTCGAAAGTTCGAAGCTCCGAAACTCCGTTTCTGTTAATCCTCTAATAATAATTTACTACGGAGGTTCGAATATCGGAGGTTTGAAACTTCGAAGTTTCTGATAATCGAAGATCCTGAAATTCGAAGCTTCGAAACCTTCGTCCTTTAAAGGAAAGTAACAGCCCTAGTACCAATACATATTGACATTCGTTCGGTGTTCCTCCGCAAAACATCGAGCGTTTCGTGTATTTACCATCGAGATCGATGAATTTTTAATGAATTTACTGGAGCCTAAGTCTCTCTTCCAGCCATTCTGATCCACGCAGGTGAAACGTTTGAGTTTGAGGATACGCGACAAGCAACGGGAGATGCGCGTGTATTAGTTGTTCGATCGTTCGTTGTGTGTATTTCAACCTCGTTTTTTTTTTATTGAACTTAGTACGTAAGCTGATAACTGCAACCAGCGACCTCGGTTTTTCCTACAACGCGTTTAGTTTGTAAGTTTTCACTTGATCGCGTGTACTCAATTTGTTACGATAATCTCGTATTTATAATGTGCACGCGTATTTATAATTGACCGGGACACAGCGCGCGACGCCTTTGTATTTTTCGCAGCAACCCTCTTTTACCAGGCCGACAATAACTGACCTACATTGTTACACGTCTGTTGGGCGAGCGAGCAGCGACGCGTCGGGGAATTCTCGTGAAAGGACACAAACAGGAAATGTGTGCGACATATAATGTTTTTGTCCGCTTTAAGAGGGGGTAGACTCGTTCCCAGGATTGCAAGGGTGAGGCATGTGCCTTCTCATTTCTCAATAATGCAAACGATGGGGCTTTTCGCCCTCGAAAATCCTATTTTCACGTTTACCAATTATTAGGCAGCATGTAGCTGTCTCAGCTTTATGCTTCCGAATAATGCAAATTCCGATTTAAATTGGGTTGCTGAGAGTTGAATTCTCTCGAATTTAGATTTAAATATAATGATTGAAAGTTGAATTTAGATTTAAATTTGCATTTTATTCGAAAGCATAAAGCTGTGCATGTAGCTATTTTATTAAAAATAGGACTTTTGAGGGCGGTCGCGGCCTAGATTGATCTTTTATCTAGCGCTTTTGACTATTGAAAAAACCCATCTTTGCATTGAATTCTGGAAAACCGGGTCTACCCCCTTAATGGAGCGTCTTTGTCCCCATTACGGAAAGGATATTGTTTCGAGCAATGGCTGCCAAACTGTTCCCTTGTTCCACAGATTGGCAGTATTGTTCACGATGACATCACGAAGTTGAGTATACGCTTGAAAAGAAAATAATCCGTATACAAACCATGCGACTTATCCACCCCGTCTCGATACTTTGTACAGTTTAAAGGATATCCCGTGAAAGCACGAACAGACAAGAAGAAGAAAGCTACCTACCGAATGAAACGAAAGATAACGTCGGAAAAGAGAAACTTTTTTGGCTTTCTTTTATTTTCTAGTCTTTAAGCACCGTAGAGACGATTCGAGCGAACCACTCTATCCTTAGAATTCTTCTCCTCGTTTCAATGCGTATTTATGTAAGTCTCTAGTTCATTAAAAAGCCAGCAATGTTCGATCACCGACACCTCCAGTTTTGTTGTCTCATTATTTAGCAGGCGCCACCTCCAACCCATCTGAAACGCAGCATTCTTTCGTAATAATAAGATCGCAATATGCATAATACAGACTTTTTAAAGTTGGCTAGTTTAGAGAAGTTGTGCAATCATAGACGAATTGTCCATGGCCTTTTCCCCTGTAATAAATGTTACGGAAGGACGTCGCACCTATGGAAACATGTTAATAGAGTCCATAAAGGTCACGAGGATGTTACATGCCCTTACTGCTTGAAAACCAGCGCGTTCGAAAGATCATTTGGCTACCCATATCTCGAAAATTCACAGGTACGAACCTGATTCTAGAAAAGCCGGAAAAGACACTAGGCAATTTAAAACTGACAAAGTTATTCTACATTATTGTGAGAAATGTAATAAAGGATTTGACAAGCGATACCTGTTGCGTAGACACATGAAAGGATGTCAGAATTATAGGAAGGACCCTGGTGCGTTGCTTACTCGTTGCAGAGTTTGTGAAAGAATTTTCAGAGTGTTTACTGTAGATATGCAGTAATTCTTCCATAAAATGCTTAAACATACTATTATTTCCTGATAAGTCACGAATAATATTCAAATAAAGTGCGATCGGTAATCAGTACGGTTGCCCTAATTTGAGTCCTTTGTAAACAGGAGCTCTAGGACAAAACAACGGAGGAAAATAGGTAGAAGGGGGAGGGCAGGGGAGTACCCCCTCCTCTAGAGGAGAGTTTATCGCGGGACTTATAAGGCGGTTACGATATCGTCTTCTTCCTTTCGTGCGTCGACCTGGAGGTAAAAGGGGGTACTTTTCGCGCGGAACGTGTTCACAAAATTGACAGCAACGACAATGCAGCAGGAGGAGTGCGTCAAGGAGGATCTTAGAGCTAAACCTCGGGACAAGGTGTGCATTCGATATTTGTTTCAATGTTTTCATTCCTCAAAAGCACGCTGATCGAATCTTGGATATAACAGTTTCAAAGGATATTCTGCATTCTCCCCGAGAATTCAGGCACGCGTAGTAAGCGGACAAAAATACTGTTGCTCGAACACAACGAGCTCTAAATTATTATTGTGAACAAGTCAAAAGTGTTTCCCAAAGTGTATCCCGGTTTATTAAAAGATTTCGCGAATCGATGAGCTTTTTAGGAGTATGAAAGAGATGTTGCGGATGTTCCCGAGTGTCGAGCGAAGACCAGCTTGGAAGACGAGTACCGTGATTTCCCGGAGGAGTCGAGCTGGATCCCGAACGAACAGGTGAACAACTGGCTTCCGATCTACCTGCTCATGGCTCGTTGTTATTTGATGCTCAGGCAACAGACTCGGGGAATTCCCCTCATGGAAGCGATGGAGAACGCTCGCTTCGGTGACACCGAAGAATACATTATCGATACCCTCCACAGCTGCAACTATAAGCCGGACGAAGCGCTGAAGAAGCTGCAAGCGACGAAGCTGCCGCAGAAGTTGATATCGCAGTGGACGGACCTTGATTCCGTAAGTGATATCGTAGCCATTTAAAAGAAACTTTTGGGACAACCTAACTTTACAACCTTATTTATAACCTCTTTTATTTATAACCTCGCGGGTGAACGGCGAAACTTTTTAGGGAAAATTCAAATTCTCGCGATCATTTGCGAAACGCAGAAACCTTATAGAAATGGAGACATTTCCCTTTTTTTAACACTCAACCTGCCACGGTCAAATTACTTATATCTGTTATTGTCATTACTGAAATAAGTAAAAGAAACATCTCGCGCTGTTATGTGTATTTACGTCCGTTACGCGAGGAAAAAGTGACATTCCTCGAACAATATTACGACACATGTATAGACGTCGCAGGAGAAACAGCTGATCAACGCACAGTAGTGAGTTCGACCGAAATCGTGTGTGTGTGTGTGTGGCCAAAAGTAACAAATTTTTTGTTCCCGTAGTTTAGATATCTGTTTACGTAGTACTTTATTTTCAAATTAAATTAATCTTTTTCTTTTTAAAGAAAATACGTGGTTTCAAAAATGTCCGCAAAACCTATGTAGTGTTAAAGATTAGCTAAGAACCTCAAAGTTTTATAAATAAAATAATAAATGACTATAATAGCATTTCTTGATCGAAACGTTTTCTAAGAGTTGCATTTCAACATCGAACATTTCATATGCAACAACTTAATATTTACGCATTTATCTCCCATGTTGTTCAACTAATAACTTGAATTTATCTTGCAGAAGATGACATGGTACTCCCGTTCGAGAGCCGAGCGGCCCTTGGATCATCGACGGGAAATGTACAGAAAAGTGTCTCAAAGTCCAGACAGGACTTAACTTGGACTTGCGGGAAGAGATCGAACGTTTTTACTACACGCGGAAGAGGTTGGAGTCAGCAAAGAAGCTTCGAAATTGTCGTGGCCAATACCTAAACCGGAAGTTTCGTTTTCTCATCGATCGACAGCGATTTGAGGACTATTTGTCCTCGAAAATGATAACTCGTAAGCAGACTGCGGATCTTTATGCATTTGTATGTTATGCAGAAATATAAAACGGTAAAAGATTAATAAAATTCAAGAATATTATAATGCTGCTTTCAATGTAACAGAATCGTTAAGGGATGAAATCAATTTATATGTTATTCCGGCTTCCCACGATTGATACAAAACAGTTTTATTTTGCATCGAGATCTGCAGTCTGCTCGTAAGATTGGTTCCCTAAACCGAACTTCAATTTCTCTATATGGCTAGTAGAATTAATTTAGTAAATGACACTTGACCAGAATTGTGAAAAACAAGAGTAAAAATTGATTTTTACAACTCTTTTAGCTGGGCTAATAACGAAAATTTAAAAGATGTGTTTTCTAAACTCGTTTGTTACAAATCATAACCTAAGAAAGGAGAATTATATATCTAATAGTTGTACATTAGGGTGGACCTTAGCTATACCTGATGACATTTTTTCCGCGAGATCTTTTTCACGACGCCCCCCAAAAATTGTGCCATTGGGTAAGAAAATAATTTCTGCAGAAGATGAAGTTGATCGGATAAGGGGAAGACGTGCCACATTGACGTTGAAGTTGCGAAAAACAACAAATATTCCCATTCAACGTCAATGTGGCACGTCTTCCGTTTACCCGACCAACTTCATCTTCTGCAGGAATTATTTTCTTACCCAATTGCACAATTTTAAGGGGTGTCGTAAAAAAAATTTCATGGTCGAAAAATAAAGTCCACCCTACTGTACATTAACAAAAGTAGAATTTGATTCGGTTTAAAGGAAATGAATAGCATACATATATATTTGTTAGTAGACTCCGGATATTTATGCAAAATAAAAAGTTTGCGCATCAATTGCAAGATGCAGGAATTAAATATAAATTTCAACGTGATGAAAATAATATATTAATACTCTCAAAATCATTTGATATTTTTACTGTTTGAAAATGCGCTTGTTCGTTTTTGTATGCATAAAATCCGGAGTCTATTTATTAGATTCTGTTCGGAATCTTATCACGAGTCTGACACGATATTATAAGGCAAAGGGTTAAGGGTAACCCGATACAACTTACCTGGTGCCGCGCGTTCCATCGTTCGCAGGTGTTTTGAGAGGTAGAAACGGAACTGGCGCGGTTTCTTTTGAATATTTCAATTTATTCCATAGGGTCGGTCGTTAAATAAAATTCTCGGGTTAGATGCTAGCACACTGTAAGGATGTAACGGCGAGATTCTCCGGTGTCTGTACACGTACGAAACGTCTCCGGATACGGGCGAGAAGTTGAGACGATCGCGTGAAAGTATGGTTTCTGTGTCGCTTCTCGGCGTGCTTCGTGAATATTCTTGGTTTTTGCCACGTCGCTCTATGGCACGTACGTTCACACACGTTTCCCACCTACGTTTTCCAAATGTCAACTCGCCTAAAAACCTGGTTAGAATCGTCTCCAGGTCCTTGGGAGAATGGCGAGAGCGATTTTAGAGGTCTCGGTGTCCACGCGGTTTTATCACAATATGCATCGGGCAGTATAAATCGGTGTATCCTCGCAGATTACAGCGGTCTCTCTCTATGTATGCGGTACCTGGGCTGTTACTTTCCTTCGAAGGCCGAAGATTTTCAAGCTTCGAAGCTTCGATTTCAGAAATGTCGAAGGTGACGAGTAGACTGCGGATGTTTATGCAATTTTCAATTTTTCTAGACGAATTTTAAGAAGGTGGAATTAAATAAAATCTTATTTTCCATGCTAGTAGCCTTTTTGGATCTGAAATAAAGTAGAAGCGTACTAAATTCTGTCATATTTTATGTTCTAGCCATAATTGCATAAAGATCCGCAGTCAATCTCCTCCATTCAAATCACTAAGGGAAGAAATAACGTTCAATTTAGTTTTTATCCCTTGTGAATCGATGCAGACAATTTTTATTTTGCATAAAGTCACCTCCGAAGTTCCAAAAATCAAAGCTCTGGAAAAGCAAGAGCCCTAGTACCGGGGATTCTTTTCACTGATCGCTAAACGTTAGATCGGCATCGCGAATATCATCGAACACGGAGAAACAAAAGACAATTACGAACTCGATCGCACGCGGAACGCATTCTTCCTGACTTTGATACACATACACACGCATACACACAAAAAACGAGCACGCACGCAACACACACTTGAATCACTTTCAATCGCAATACTTCATACTTCATACGCGTTCGCCGTCTCTTCCTCTTGTCCATTCAATCGTCGTAGCGAAGATTAAAAATATAGAGAGAGTATTGTTTGCTTTTTGGAAGAAGAGATTTGAAACTACGGTTCCGGATTCTTGTTAGAATTCGGTGTACAGGGTTCAAAATTATATGTCGCGACCGCTATATGTATAATGTGATTCTGCACCTCTGGATCGGGGAAATTTTTTACAAAAATGAACTCGGAGCTATTTTTTAAGCGAAAATTAAACTTCATTCATTTCTTAAATTCTTTCGATTTAGAATAATTTTAATTCTGTATGATGTTTTTAGTAATTGGTTTTATACCAACATGTTTAATACAGTGTAAAGAATATTTTGAATAATGGTGCAGCTGTTTTTAGAGTCACCACTCGAATACTGAGGGTTAAATTCGTTCTTTAAGAGAACGGTTGGATCGAGACCTATAATTCCTTCGAGATTTTTGTTCGTCGCGTCGAGTACTACCAAGGTGAACTTTGCAGTCCATTTTTGTAGGAACTTTTCACCTACCTAGAGATGCAGAACCACGCTATAGCGATCGCGACATATAATTTTGAAAGACCCTATAGCCAGACATCTTCTCCCGAAGAGCAGACCATACAGTTTCGTTTCCGATGCGATGCGATCGTTTACAGTGGGCTAGTCTAAGAAACAAAGGTTACGCAATCGACTAACAATTTCGTTTGAGGTCCGACGAATACAGTCGCCACCGATTTGCACATGAATCTTTGCTGCTCGTTACCTTTTATAATAGCGAATAACATAAATACATTACTAAGAATAATAGTAAGAAACGTAAGTGTACTCGCGCCCGACGTAATTCTCCTTTATCGCTTTCGTTGCGAGATCGTGTCGTTCATTTCGAAGAAACACTCGCAGCGGAAGCGTTAGAAGCGGATTTTCTCGGGCGGCGAACGATTAAATGATCTCGCGTCGATCCTCGCCTTCCGCGAGAGACTGCGTCGACGCCTATGTAAAAGAACGAACGAAAATGAAAAGAAAAATAAAATCACTGACACTGTTCAGGAAGTGTCCGATCTCTGGAGAATCGTTCAAGTGGTCCGTATATAATGCTTTCGAGATTTGAAAAAACCCTGTTCCCTGTCGCCGAGTCCTCCCGTTTCGCTCCTCGTCCCGGTCCAACCTTGAGCAGCCCACGGCAAAGGCGCATGATTTTTTTAAGATCGTTGAAGCGCACCTTCCCGTGGTTGTCGAAGAGTTTAACCGAACCGGAGCGTCCCCACGATATACCGTACGTCAGGGAGTTCCAATTTGTTCCCTTATGTCGCTAGGATTACAGACACGGATGCTGCTGGGCGACGATCTCGTCTCAATTCAGACAAAATGCCCAGCCCCAGTGGCGCGTTACCCTATGGGCAACTTGGACAAATGCCCGGGGCCCCAAAGCGAAAGGGGGCTCCGAACACAAACCACCTAATTCTACATTTTTCCTTGGGGCCTCCGAAATTCTACTTTGCCCAAGGCCCCAACTAGTTGCAACGCGCTACTGTCCACCCCTGTTCTACGGCAACAACGAAGTCTAAGAGTGGAGGAAGTGCCTAAACGGGGAAGGAGTCGCGTGTGGCTCGCGGAGCTACAAGTTGGAACTCCCTGCCGTGCGTACACGATCGTGACGCGCGAAAAACCGCGCGAGCGATCCGCCATTATTTCTCTTCGTTTCGCGAAAGGCAGACGATACATCTTTCGTGGACGAGAGACGTCCCGCGAATCCCGACGCTCTCCCACGTCCACGCAACCATATCTCGAACGCAACGTACAATTTTTTTTGTCTTTATATTAATTTCGCTTTATAATAATAATAATAATATAATTATATAATTACAAATAATTATTCATAATATTTATTTGAATATTTCACTAGATTTGTAGAATAATGTCTCTCTCTCTCTCTGCTTCTTTCCTTTATTCTGCCCGCGTTTAGGCTCGACGTTGCCTGGATGATGTCAAGGCGCTTCTTCTTCTTCTTCATCTTTCCGTTTTTGATTTTATCACAGGAGTCGATTTTCGACCGCGCTTCGGAGTACCGGTTGCTGGAACGACGCGACGCGGCGGAGCGGTGCGCTTCGCAAAGAAACACGTCGATTTCAGAACACTGTCCAACGAAATTTAACTTTCTTCCGCGTTCCCATGGCCGACCGGCGAGTCTTGTAAGAGCTTGGATCCATCGATACCGCGGATCTGATAGCCGTTTCTCTCGATCAACACATTTCTGGGTCTCCAGATATTTCATTGTAACGTTTCGATCTTAATTATTATTTCCGATAGAACACAGGGTGTCACAAAAATGTTGTATCTCCTTGAAAGTATTCCCGAGATCATTCCAAGTAACGTTCTCCTCTGTTAAAAATGTCTCCATCGCTTCGTTAACGAGTTATTCGCGAAGAACACGGATCAATCAGGGCGTGGGTCCGTGTTTTTCGTTGAAAACTCCTTAACGAAACCGCGAACAACATTTCCGCGCGTAAAGGAAAAAGTTATTTCGAATGACTTTAGCAATTGCTAGAGCAGCGCTCGGATTTACTTACTCGCGACGGCCGAGTTGTGAAAGCCACGCCCCCTGGATCCGGCCGTGCGTCTCGCTCCCTGTGGCGGTTCTAGTTCGGAGCTCCGCAGGCGCGTTCCATATTTGCTATTCGTGGCGCCTAGGAGAACTATGGCCTTCGCGAGTAAGTAAATCCGATCGCTACGCTAGAGGATTGATTACAAACGAAGCAGATTTGATTTCACCTAAAAAGAAAGGCGTAACATTCGTATCTGTTGGACTTTATTTAAAATCTTTAAAATATGGCAAGGGGTTAAACTTCCAAACAGTGCAAAACTCTTAATGCACAGCTAAAATCTATCGCCTACCGTGCGAAAGGCTGAACTTGTGGAAAAGCAAGATCGGTGTTGAGAAATGGTTCTTTGGAACAAGTCTATAAGAATCACCGTTCGGTTATCGGCACGTGAAACACATGTTGGGATAGTCTAACATCCAGGAACGCGCGGATGAGTCCTTGGGAAGAGGAAACCGTCTGTCTCGCGTTTCCACGAGAGCGCGTTCCCTCCTGCGAGTCTCTTTATCGCGCGCCCGTTCTTCCTTATTTACATTTCACCATAGAATCTCAAACTGTTCAAACCACACCGTTCAACAAGCTTATCCTCGAAGAAAAATAAGGATTTTCCTCTCTATCCTCCTCTCGCGTGCCGCACCGGAATACCAGCGGACTCGAATAGAATTCCTTTCCCTTGGCTCTGTATCTGCCGCGCGATCTCTCCGCTATCGACGAGACTGATCTTCGACTCGGACTGGGTCGCTCGTACATAGATCCCAGCGAGCCAACGAGTCTCTCGTAAGACCGATAATCAGTCCTCGCGGTTTACACGTGGACCGGTGCATCGTCGAGACCATCAGGCTTAGCTAGGGTCTCGGCCATGAGGAGGGTATCAGGATTGTTCCCGAAGCCGCGGTTAAGGGAGTAATCTCGTTCCCAGAATTTTGAAAACTGTGGGACGCGCCTTCTCACTTCTCGATAATGCAAACTATGGGCTTCTTCAGTAGTCAAAATCGCTAGATAAAAGATCAATCTGGGCCGCAGTCGCCCTTAAAAGTCCTAATTTGCATTATCCTAGATGGATGTTTTATCTTTGCATTATCGAGCAACGAGAAGGCGCCTGCCGCACCCTCGCAATCCTGGAGACGAGAGTCTACCTCTTGAAACGTCCGACGGGTTTTGCGGTGGTCGGTGAACCACGGCCCAGAAACGTCGAATGTAGAAACGCTTTATTTGTCATCAGTGGATTAACGCAGGATCGAAGAAGGCGGCGAAACGTCTAGAGTCCGTTGGAATCTAGCCGACCGGCAGCCATCGCGAATCCGTGTTCTGCACTCGCGTCCCCGAAATCGGTTCAGAGTTCCACCGTGAAGATCCCAAGAAAGAAATGCTGCCGCTGTATTGTCGCTGTCGATGTCTCGAGAATCAGCGAACGTCCACGGGGATGTGTCTCCGGGAGACGTCCCCGAAGGACGTATCAGATTCAATTCGATGGAGGAGGCAGGCCGCACGCCTCCTCGGAGCCGATCGATGTCCTCTCTCGGCTGGTGGCCACCGGAGACCATTGTTCCCTTCAGAGTACCCGTGACACATCGAGGACGCGAGTAACGGTCGGAAGGAATTATTTACATCGCGGTACGTTATCCTGGGAAACCACACGATCACAGCCACTCGGTGAGACAACCACCGAACCACATAACCACTATGGGAACGAGGTACGTCGTCAGAGCTCGCGACAGGGACATTTTCTGTCTGCTCGCGCCGTTGTCCGCGGTAGTGGTGCTGTTTCCGGTTCCTGTACTGCTGCCACCACCGCTGCCGGCACCCGCGCCGGAACCACCGCTCGAATCGGACCCAGAACCCGGCGCAGACCCGACGTCGCTCTTCCCACCTTTGCTCGGTACCGTGTCCAACCTCGGAGGCACCGGTTCAGGGTGCACCGCCGGCGGAGGTTGCTTCGGCAAGTCCGGCGACAACACCTTATGCTCGTATCCCGAACCCTCCTCGAAGTCCTCATCGTCGGTTTGTGTTAGATCCGGGTTTGGTCTCGGATCTTCGTCTATCCCGCCGCCGGAACCGCTTCCCGATCCGTTCCAGTCCGTGTCCTCTGCAATTTCGAATATGTACATCGTTATTACGTATATCAGACCTGGGTGACGCTGCACAGTGGGCGAAATCCGGACAAAAATCAATTTTTAACTTTTGCCTATATTCGAGCATATTTCCAGTTTCTCGACTGGTAAGGGCGCCGCCATATTGGTTTGTATTGACAGTCGCACTCCGTTTACTGAGTTGGTTAGGATTAGGTAGAGGGGGCGGCACGGTAAGCGGCTCGCGGTCGTCACTACAAACCAATATGGCGGCGCCCTTAAAAACACTGTCAAAAACACTGCTGATTGCTCAACTTTAAGCAAGTATAACTCCTGAACCATTGATCCTAGAGGATCGAAACTTTGATCTGCATCCGCGCCGGGTACAAATCTACTGGATTACATACCAAATACATCATAATTCGTAGGAGAAAGGTACCTTTTCTTGCATTATCGAGAAATGATACGGTGTGTCCCGCAACCCTGAAAGACAGTGGCTTTACCTGTGTCTATCCAATCGACGTCTTGGCCATTGTACGCGGACTTGAGTCTGTTCGTGATGGTGGTCAACGCGAACACCTGATCTCGGACGATGGTTGGCCTCGGGCCCGAGCTGCGCACCTCCGGATTCAAACTCTGTGTCTCGCCGCTCGATGACAACGGGTATATATACCTGCAGCAGCGACAATCAATATGCATTTTAGTTTTTTTTCACCGTCCACCGTCCACGCGGATCTTTATGCATTTGTGGCTTATAAAAGATTTCAATCAATGTTGGAGTATTAAATTCAACAGAATTTAGTACGATTTTTTCATTTATTGTAGGCGTTGTACTTCAAATTCAACCCTTTGCACGTCAAATTCAACCTTATGCAAATCAATTTCGCCCATTAAGAATATTTAAAATTAATTTTTTCTTTATTCACAGATTAAATTATACATATATATTTATTTGGACACACGTCAACGGAGTCGTTACTGCGAGGGAAACATATAAGACTCAATATCCAATACGCCTTAATAAATACAAAAATCAGATATAAAAAAAAACAAATATCAAATATAAAAATCAAATATGTACATCTTTGCAATAAATAAAAATTTGAATTTATTAACAATTAATTCATATTTGATTTGATTTTTTCTTGAAAACTTTACTTGAAAATACTGTATTTGTAAAAGATTGCCATTGATTTGCAGAAGGGTGAATTTGGAGTACAAAACCAGTATTACTATAATATGAAACATAGAATCTTATTTGTTACCACTTTCTTAAAATTGGTCTAAAAAAATTGAGAATTGCATAAACATCCGTAGCCTACTTCGTGAACTTCGAACACTTCGAAGTTCCCTTTGTTCGAATCCTTTGAATCTTCGAAGCTTCGGAAAAGCAACAGTCCTAATCTATACCTAGGTACCAGAGAAGAAAACGAGTTACTGGGAAGGAAGCCGGGGGGGGGGGACCGTACAAGTAACATTATACGGGGTGAAAAAAGAAAAAGGAGACGCGTGTCGAGTCGAGGGGAAGGTAGGAGGATCGAGCGATCGAATGGAATAAGAATTGTGCGACTCACTTGTCGATGTGCGTGCCGTTCCAACACTCGTTCGTGTTGCTGGGCGGGACCACAAGGTCGGCGTTGCACAGTTGATACGGCAAGTAGACCCAAAACTGGCGGGAGTCCCGGACTCTCTGGCGAATCTCCTTCACGAGTTTGTCCAAGCTGGCCGCGGCCGAGGAGCCACGATCCTCGGTCAACGTTTCCTGATCGAAGTTCAGCGACTCGAGCTCCAGTTCGCGGTCGTCCCTGCGTCTACGCCTCCTTCTACCGAGCCTCGGCCGACCGCAACCGGCGAACACTCTCTGCGATACGTCCTGCCCGGTCTCCTGGAAGTTCATTATCGCCTCCGAGATTTTCAAATTGATCGGCCGGACCAGCATCTCGATGTTGAACGGGCCCAGTAGCCGCTCCGCCACTTTGTCCACGGCCTCTGAAATTCGATCGCGAGCGAACAACGTTCCCATTAACCGTGTCGACACCTTACTACATCACTCCAAGATCATTCGAAGGTCATCGTGTACCACATCATCGAACTCGTCTTCACATCAGCTACAGCACTACCAAGCGGAAAATATGTGTGTCATGCCATTTAAAAATCATCGATCACCTTCAACTGATCTTGAAAACTGTACAACGATCGAAACTTTTTTTTATATTTATCTTTATATATTCATAGTTGAAATTCGCCTGAAATGCGGCAACCCTTACCTATGCAGCTTATTTTTTAAAACCCGGTTCCGAAGCTAAAAATTCTGAAAAAATTCATAGATGTGCGTTGTAATAGCTAAAATATGCCTGATTTTTTCAGAATTTTCAATTGCAGAGGATAAGAGAAATTACGAAAAAAACCTGATTTTTTTGTCACGCAGAATACACTGGTGATCGAGATGCCGCAGTTTAGTTGCATTTTTAATTGTTAATAACTAAAAAATGACATTTGATTCTTTATTTTCTTCTTACATTATCGTGGAGAATCACTCCTTTATGGGGAGTTCCACTTAGGTAACACTACCGAGCACAAAATGCGACTGTGCCGTGCATTGTTTAATAAAAATGACAACACTGAATTTATTTAAATTTCTTGCAAATTTTTTATAACAATAACCATTTCTAATGGAATTACCCTTGCAACTTCAATGATTATGAGGTAAAAAAAGCTTTCAAATAATAAACCTATAGTAGGTTTCAGTGGCTCAATAAAAAAAAAGAGAAAAAAAGAAAAAGATAGGTTATCTTGACGTGGATATCGAGACTAAAGGTGAATTAAGAACGGTGTACCAGGGACGTGTTTATGCGATGAATAAAAGTGGTCAAGTGGTGACGGGACGATCGCACATCGAACGGCGCGAGCCCGTAATTGCCGTGGAACAATAGACGGGGAATTACTCACCGACAAAGTGATTCCATTCAGCGTCCAGAGCCGCATGCTGGGCCAAGCAACCCTTCATCACGTTGGTACACATGTCGCCGCACGCTAGCACGTTCCCGGTGGTCCCACTGCATGACGCGCAGACTGTCATTCTGGTGATCCCGCTGCACGACGGGCAGACTGTCATTCTGGTGAATGCAGCTGCACAGTCCGTCGACGGCTTCAACTGCAAACACAAAACAATTTTCCAGCTGTCCCCAGGGTTAAGCGCGACAAGGCGATACCGCACCTTTTCGTTACGGGGTTCGTTACGAGCTGGAGCCGTTGAATCGGCCGGCCGACAATGATAACTCCAAATAATTTGCACCCTCCCCCCCACCACCCTTCTAATTGAAGCCACTGACTTATGACCCGCCCCCACGGGCTAGTATTAAAAAAAAAAAAAAAATAAAAATAATTGACCCACTCTTCAAAAAGGTTCGCCACCACTGGAATATAATATAACTGCACCGTGTCAACGTAGGGAAATTTGACAACTTGATAATTGTGACAGAGGGTTTTAAACCAATTGATGACGAGTTTAACCGATTAACTGTTCGATTTTCCAGTCGAGAGCAGAGTCGCCAGATAAGGGGAGGGAGGCACGAATCGAGGGGAAAAAGTTACCCTCTCTCTCTCTCTCTCTCTCTGCCAATACCGGATTAGTCACGTGACGTTATGACACATGTACGACGAAACGCGTGACGTGACCGGCCGGCAACGGAAGCGTGGGCAATAGCGTGGTGGAAGGGGAAGGTAGAGTGGAGACACAAGTCTTAATCTGGCGACTCTGGTTGCGAGTTGACTTGTTATTCTTGATTAACAGGTTAAGGAGAAGAAGTAGAAGAAGAAGACGTAGAAGAGATCGAGTCTCACCGACTGCATGTTTTTCAGGATGTCTGCACCCACGGTCAGAGCCTGGCTGAACGCCCTCGTCGCGACGAACGATCTCTTGATCTGGACGCCCAGTTTCTGAGGAACATCGCCGAACGGCCTCATCTCCTTCATACTGTCGCCCACGCACTCCAGATACTTATTGTCGAAATCGTATTGCCTGTTCAGGACCGTGAACATTTTCAGGTAGAGCGTGTTGAAGAAGTTGTCCATGGCGTCGTTCAAGTTCACCTGGAACAAACAGTTCAAAACAGAGGTTTAATAAGAGAGGTTTGGATCTTTAAATAAAAAAAAAAAAAAGAGAGGTTTGGAAACTTAACGAAATGACGATGTTTTCTTTTACAATTAATAAGCGCAGAGTCTAATATGATGGTTAGGTCTTTATTCTTTAACATTTTGTACGGATTGTTTGATATTAAAATGCAGGGGAAGTAACAACATTTTTTTCTACATTACTAATGTTTAACTATAAGATGTATACTACTCTAATGTTAAGCTCTCAATGAAAAAAAAACTTAAAATAATGAATTTAATGCTCGTAAAATCGTGTTTCTTTTAGAAGATAATCGAGAAATCCGATTTTATGAGCATTAAATTAATCATTTTAATGTTTAATCCATTTGGATTAAACGTTTTCCCGTCGTCTGTGGGCACTGAAACTTTGCACAGATTTGTTTTAATCATTTGGAACAACCCCCTGCAGCGTGTCATAAAAGAAATTTTGACAGCAATTTTTGATAAGAGCCAGCCTGATGTACACGTTCGGATCGCTACAACTCGCTGTTATTCTGGCAAGAAATTCATATGCGTATGTAGACGATGTATCGCGCCTCGCCTCGCGGAATAGGAGGATTCGAATTTATCGAGGATTCGAATTTATCGAGGATTCATCGTTTCCTTGTTTCTCGTTTTTTGTTTTCGTTTTTACTTCCCCCCGTTTCGATGCCGCGCCGACTCGATAATACTCCCGCCAGATTATTCCTTCGATCGGCACGCTCGAATATTGGCCAGGATGAAAAACTATACAGTGGAAATATCTGCGAATGGATAATCCTCGGACGATCCTTCTTTGTTTCCCGTTTTCGATCGATCAGCGGTAATAACTTCGTTCGTCTCGAGAGTGTTCGACGTGAAACTAAATGCCTATAGGACGATCTTCCGAGACTAATAAACAGCAAGAATTCTTTTCCTCGCATTAATCATTACTGGACTGCGGATCTATATACTTTTATTGCCTCTGAAAGTGTTTAAAAAATGCTATAATTAGGGGTGGACCGGTATCCGAAAATTCGGGTCTGTTTTACCGAAGGAACGATATTTGTAACCACAATAACCAACAGCATGAGACGCATCGAACGTTGTAACGGTGTAACGGATGTAAATTATATTAATTAACAGTGAAAACAAACGGAACAAACAAAAAAACTCACCGTTCCCTTGGCGTAATAATTCTCCAATTCCTTGAACAGATCCATGAAGACGTACGAGTTTTGTTCGTACAGCATGCCGTAAGTTTTCTTGAACATTTCGTGGAAGCTTTTCTTGCTGTCCGTCAGCAGAACCTTGAAGAAATCTGGAAAAGAAAGAAGAGGAAGCTTGTCTAATCTAAATAAATTTCATAAGTAGACAGTAGACATCTTTTATCTAGCGTTTTTGACTACTGAAAACCCCGATTTTTGTATTATCGAGAAATGAGAACGCGAATCCCGCACCCTTGAAATCCTGGAAGCGAGACTACACCGTTAAATGCATTTATGTTAGAATGAGTGTAGTGCACAAACATGGTCCCCGAAAGGTTAAACAAAAAGACTCGATTCCTCCGTGCGGCTCGAAAGAGCCAGAGATAGATCTCGGAGCAGTAATCATCCAAAACGGTCTTTGATTAGCAGCCCTTGTACGCCGAGCCCCCAGCAGCACCCTGTGTCTCGGTATGGGGCCGACCACGTTTTTCCCTCGTTGGATTCGTTCAGTCCGACGATGCCCATACGAGCGGGAAAAAGATCCAGGCGATTATCGACCGGTTGGCTGAAGGTTCTCGATCGGCTGTCGGTGGGTTGTCGCCGGAAGGAAAAGCCGGTGAACACTCGAGCCAAGTTGGGTAAGAATGTCGTCGGCGGCTTTTCCCAAACCCCATCCCCATTTCTCGTCTGAATCCCCAATTGCGGTTCGCGCGGCACCCTCGACGCGTAACCCCGTGGATCTCTGTGCCCCGAGAGCCCGGTTCTTATCGTCGCTTCAGCCGCGAAGAATGTGATTAAAATTCCTTTTAACGACGCTAGGGAGAACAGAGAGTGCGAGAGAGCCCCTGTGCGACGGAATCGTCGCCGTGCCGGCTACGTTGACGCACCCGACAAAAAGCTACCAGACTGCCGCGCCGCGTCGCGCCACTCCGCGCGAAAGGGGAACCAAGTGCTTTGTACGTGCGCCAGCAACCACCGGCGCTGAACTTTGTCAGAGATTTTAATTCGAGCTGCGAAGCTGCCCGTCTATTCTCGTCGGCGCGGCAGCGGGTCGCGCCACGATTTTCCCCAGTTTCATCGTGGAAAACCATTCGGGGAAAAAACAGCCGCCACGCTGCTGTGCTGTAGCGACCTTCTTTTCTGGGGCATCGCGCTCGTCGACACACTGACTTAAACTTTTTTATATTATTTAATTAAATGCGAATGAAATCACACACGCGCGTTGGTCAGGTACAAACTGTGACGCACCATAAAACGACAGTAAGGCTTTTGCTTTCATGCTCTCTCTCTCTCTCTCTCTCTCTCTCTCTCTCTCTCTCTCTCTCTCCCGCTCTCTCTTTCTTTCATGTAGTGCAGTTAGACTAGGAACCCTACGCATACACTCGCACTCGCCCCACTTCATTCGAGCGGCAGAAAGAGTGGGGAAACAGAACGCTAGCTCGGCTGACCATCCCCACCACTTCCGTTACGCATTTCCGTTTTATCGCCAGATCGGTTTTACGCCTACCGCGCCTAAAGAAGTTTCACCTCAAAAACCAGCGACTCGAAAGCGAGTAACGCGCTGGCCTTGCTCACCGCTCTCAACGGAGAGAAGAGGGGGTATAAGGCACAACCGGCTGCGACACGAGAACGCGTAACGTTTTATACTCACTCAAAAATATGGTATATTGCCCCACTTATATTGCTATTGACCGTTACGCTTTTTCGTGTCGCGAATTAGGCTTACACCCTGTCAAAAGAAGTTTCACTGAAAAAAAAAGAATAAAAGAAAAGTAAACAATTTGATTTCATTAATAAAACCGAGAATATGTAGAAGCTTCTCGTTCCGTATACTCCATTTGTGTTTACACCTAACGTTGTAATAAATCTCTCTTTTGAGATTTACTCAATAATAAAAAAAAAAAAAACTGAGGATATTCCATTACGTGGTATTCACATGTGAATTTATATTTTTCATCGTTTTTATGTTTGATCTTTTTATATTTCCTTGAATAACCTAGAATGATGATATGTATCATTGGTCACCGCGACGCGGCGTGAGAAAATCTTCGCGAGAGAAATGTCAGGCAGGTACGGCTAAGGTCCACACCGTGGTATGTATCAACCCGGGCGAAATTTCATTGAAATCGTAGGGGGGCCACCTCTGAAGTACTCCTTGTCAGCTGCTTCTCGCTATTTACTCTTTTTCCCTTTCAGCCGGTGTTCCAGCGGTATCTGTCTCTCCTCGTCGTCCACTTTCCGACCCGGTTGCTCTCTCCGTCTGTCGGCGGGTTGTGTCGCCGTACTTGCATCGCGGCGAGTGGAGAGCAAAGTGGGCGTAGGTAGCTAGATGCGGCTAGGTAGCTACGGTTCAAAGGGAAGCGCGTCGACCGTCGGAGAAACGGTGGCGGTCGGTTGCAAGGTGGAATGGGTACCTGAAGAGCAACCCGTACCCCCTGATACGAGTCCACAGGGAAAGATCGAGACTCGAACGAAGGGGTGACGCCGCGCCGCGACGTCGACGGTGTGACGATATGTATATGTGTGCGAGCGTGTGTGCTGAGTCGCAGGTGCTGCCGCAAAGTTGCGCGCCAAAGAGTAATTTCGTTAATGAGAATCGTTGGGGACCGGAGATTTTCACAGTAGCGCGGTGCCTCGTGTAATTTTCACCGGAACGGTCACCGACGCGCTTTCCTCTCAAACGGGCTACAGTCGATACGAATTATCGCACAACTATGCAGTGCTGGACAAAATTGTTGCATATGAAATGTTCGATTTTTTACCACGCTTATATTAACTTGCCTAGTTGTCGATGTCGTTGTATGCTTGTAATCGAAATTTTTCATTGTAATCAAAATTCAATTCATTTGTAATCAAAATCTTGTAATCGAATTTTAAATCACTTCCCATGGAGCTGGAGACTTGAAACTTTAAACATAGCTCCGAACTGGATGACAATGCAATATTGAAACACAACTTTTAAAAAAATGAACAGTCTTCGCAAGAGGACGCAAGAGATGAGAAGATTGAAAATCATTGATGATACGTTCGGGCATCGTCGAATTACGGAACGCAAATAATTATTTATTATTTGAGCAAGTCTAAATGAATTATTATTTAAAATAATAAAGTTATTTCTATTGACAAATAATAAATTAAATTGTATTTTTTTTTATAGATAGCTGTCTGTCGCGCGAGGGCGGGGGTTGGTTCAAACGGAATCAGGTTGAATCGGTGATGGTTGACAGGGTGACGGTTTCCACGCACGCGAATACCCCTCTCGGGATTAAAGGTAGGGAAAGCGATTAAAATCGTGAAAGTCTAAGGAGGTACTCACTGTGGAACCTTGTCCCTCTCGTCGACAGGATCTGATGCAGTCGCTGCAGAGCGTCTTTGGTGTTTTTCTCGTGTTTGTTACGTGCCCTCTCCTGCAATCTCACCTCCATGTCCGCGGAGCAACAGACCTCTCCGCCGCTCCTCACGCTGCCGCATATTTTCAGTTCCTTTGCTGGAAAAACGAATGGAAAACGAGATTAAAACGAGCTCCACGCCGCGCTGCACCGCCTCGGCTCTTTGCTCCGCTGCCTCGCGAGGGAAAATCAACCTTTCAATCTTTCCCCGACCAAGGATCTCAACGATCCTCCGCGTTTTCTTCCTCACTTTCTTTCGAACCAGTATTATATTTTCCTCCTTCCGATACATTCCCTTTTATACCACGTTTTTATTTTACTTTTCTCCTTGCTTTTGTTCAATAATATGCTGATTTACTCGAAAGTTCAAGGCGGTGGGATACTCATAGAGGAGAACCATAGCGCAACCAGTAAGTTATGGCGGCTAGTGTCAGATGTAAGACGTCATATCGTAAGGCTGCACATCTGTCAACAACATAACCTCGAAATATTAGCAATTGTGTATCAGCGTCGTTCTGACTTACTTCTTTAAATTGAAGAGATCTGCAGCAGAGGCGCATCGATTGCACGTAGAAGCATATGGTAAGGCTGCATTAAGCGAGAGAAGTTGTCGTGAGTGGTTTCAAAAGTTTAAGAACGGTGAATTTGATATCGAAGACAAAGAACGTAGTGGAAGGCCGAAAGTGTACGAAGACGCGGAATTGGAAACATTATTGAATGAAGATTCGTGCCAAACGCAAGAAGAACTTGCACTTGCATTATCAGTGACTCAACAAGCGATTTCGCATCGTTCAAAATCATTGGGAATGATTCAAAAGCAACTGATAATGCCTACTGATAATGGCAACCATTTCGAGCATGATACGCAGTCACATGAAGTCTCTGGTACCCTCCATCAGCCGGAGATATTCATCGAATCGCGACACTCGCGTTTTCCCCGGGACTCTTCGGCTAGCTTGGCTCTTGAACGACCCTGCCACGGCCGCAGACGACAACCATGAAGAGGGTGGGGGAGGGGGGAAGAACAGGTCGGTATCCTGTCGTTGGGGTGTCGCTGGTGAATGCAGCTCGACACGGAAGGAAGGTTGTCGCGACGGAAATCCCGGCGTCTTAGCGACGTCAAGACGCTAACAAACGGTGCACCGCGGCGCGGCGCGGCGCGCCGTCCCAGCGCGTCGCGACGCGCGGAGTCCCTGTCTCTGCCAGTACGTGTGTATATGTGCTTACTCGGGCTTTGCGCGTTGCAAAGCTCCGCCGACGAGGGTCGTGTCTCGTTGTCTGGTGCAAGGGGCTTTCAATGGTAGTCCGTCAAATGCCTCGTCGAGCTTCCGCGATGCGTCTCCCTCGCGTATAGTTTTCCTTTTTCGCATCCGCCGCGCCGTCTTTCCAGCAATTTATCTGGAGTTTATCCAGAAAAATTCAGATTTCGTGAAGTAATTGTAAAATCCCGAAAATCATTGTTTAGATTAATATTTTAATAGTATTTACAAAAATAATTCTAATTGAATCTAAATCGAATTTGGTTGTTCTTCACTTTACCGGATTCAAAATTTGTGCCTTTCTCCTACGAATCATAATGTACAGCGTGGCGCAAAATGATCTTTAAAATCCGCTGTCGAATAATAAACTTCCGAACGTTCCGACGTTCTGATCATTGTAACGGCGAGGAAAATTGCACGGCAACGGGTTAAACGTTGAAGAACTTCCGTGGAGTGAATGGTTGTGTTTTTATTATGTGCTTGCAAGGGCAATCACTTCCGATTGCCCTCGCGATCACTTGCCGATTGATCGGCAAAACAATCTCTACCTGGAGATTCAAATTGCATTAAATAAAAAAGAAAAAAATCACTTCCGATCAGTCGAGAACGTATATTTTCCTCGTTAATACTTTTCATCGATCTGACGATGTCGGGACGAGTGGCTGCGGGAAAAGAGAAAACAGATGAAAAGGGATGAGGCTGGAAGGTGGGGGCTGGCGGGTGGCGGGGTGGGAAAGCCCAGGCGACACGGTCAATCCCGCGGAAACGGATTACTTTTACGCCGCGTTTGAAAGTTGGGAAGGACGAGCGCCTGCGAGGGGATGGAAATAAAGGGGAGACTGGCTGGCAGACTCTCGAATCGGAGCCGGAGGTACGGCAGTTTGACGGGAAGTTGCGATTGGTTGGAAATTAGCTCGCTAAGACGGCGCGGCGCGGCGTGCCGACGGGCGGCGCCTATGGGAAATATTGGCGGATAAGGGGTGAAAGCTGGCAACTAATTGTAAGTAGCAAGAACCGTGTAGCGTCTCGATCGATGGCCCCGTTTCTCATAATTCCTTTTTTCGATCAGGGGTGCGGCTCTCGAATTTAACTTTTGTTATCGATCCGTCCCTACCCTCTCGCATCGTGACGTACCACTAAATCACGAGCTTCGTTCGGATCTAATCCTGTTTCCTCGGGCAATTTCTTAGACGACGTTCTTTGGCCAGAAAATGCGTTAATTTTTTTTCGGAAAAATCGAGTTTTTGCAGAATCCTCGGGTGGTAGACAGATTTTGCGATCGGATCTGAAATCAGCGTGACGAAATCTACTGGTTAAATATCGGGTTGGCAAGAAAGAAATTTGGTATTGTAAGGTGAAGTAAAACCGAATTTCTTTATTCAAGCGATGAACCTTCATCGATAAAATATTTTATCATTTATTCTTTTCGGCAAAAGGTCATCGAACAAAAGGGAAAATTCTTATTCGTTAAAGATCATTGGTTGAATAAAAAAAGTTCAGTTTTTGACATAGAATATACATATGTATGTAGTATGCATACAAGTACAGCGCACGTGGAAATCAACGGCGCGGCTGCGGCGACAAATTAGGCGCGACCCGCTGAAATCGACTTGTTCACGCGCATTTGAAATAATTACTTTCGTTTCGTTTGACAGGGGTTTCCAGCTGGAGCCCGAGCGAACACGCTCGCTTCCGTTAAATGCGTCACTCGATTCTTTACACTCGAACGAGCCTGTTTCTCTCCCCTCGCCCCTCTCTCGCACTTTTTCTCTCGGGCGTCACCGGTACGCGCATCTTTTTGCGCCAGAATAATCCTCGGGACATTCAACTCGTTTCTGGATTTTGGTGAGTTTGCTCGTAAATATTTGTTTTGGAATTTAACTATTTTTACGTAATTTTGCATGGTCGAGGATGAAGGATGATTCTACACGAGAAATTATAGAAGACATTTTTTTCATTTGTCTCCATTCCGAGAAATTCCAGTTTGAACATTCGAACACGCGCGCTATCGAATAGGAATCGTTTGACACGTCTGTTCATGGCCGACTCATTCTACTTTGTATGAACGCCAGGCACGCGAACTTCACGGATTTTTAGTGAATAAGGTTAGAGGTGCAGAATCACGTTATACTGGTAGCGACATGTAATTTCGAGAAACACCCTGTACATCTAATATTTCTGGAGAGATCCGTGGGTTCGTTCCCTGTCGCGAACAAATAATAATACGGAGTTGCTTCTTATTTTTCATTTATTCCGCGTCGGATGTGTTTCAGCTGCGGAGCCCGTACAAACTCGGCTATAAAATTTTCAAAGTTTCTCGAGGAGCGAGTTTTAAACCGGACGGGGTGGTCGGTCTGGCGTCCGCTTCCCCGAAGGAAGCCCGAAAGGGGCGGTACCGTTTATTTGTTCCCGAACGAATTGTGATTACGCGAAACTCCGAGGCGGCGCAGCTTCCGTAATTTACGACAGATCCGGCTAATTCGATTCTCCTTCCACCGTTTTCTTTCATCCGTTCTCCGTCGTTTCCGGGAAGCCGCGCAAATGGCTTTCCCAGCTCGAAGACGGCGAAGGCTGTGTTCGCGGCACGCGATGATCTCGAAAAATTGATTCTCGCGTGGCCGACCACCGAACAAAGCCGCCGCCGCCGTCACCTCGTTCTCGTTCTCGTCGACGAAAATTCAATTTGCCCCGGTTAGATGAAAGAGTCTGCGAGCACCTAGCCCACTGGATCACAGGCCGGGACACGTTCTCGCGGAAAGGGTGACTCAAAAATTAGAGGGTTTCTCGCTCCTTTTGGCTCCCTCGAATTTACTAGGTTGTTGCATATGAAATGTCCGATTTTTAGCAGTCACGTTAACCCTCCGAGTGCTGTACCGGAGAGTCAGTTTTTATCGAGAAAAACTAACTAACAACTTGTGTCAGCAGCAAGTTTGCTCTTAAAAAGGGAGGCTTTCAGCTGATGGTGTCCAGATCGAAGCCTGTTAACCCAACAGATGAATTCTCTGCTGCTCTTTACTTTATCGCACTCAAAATTTGGGCCTTTCTCCTACAAATTATGCTTGCTTAAAGTTGAGCATTTTTCAGTGTTACGCTGTTAACGCTGTTCTTGTTAACGGAATACGCATTTTAGCGGAATTTTATTCGACGAAGCAGGAGAACCGGGAGAGAGAGGACAGATCTCGAACTTGGCGAACAAAAGGATCCGAGGACTGCGCGAGACAGCGCGCGACGTTTGTTTGATCCACTCGGGCGCGTTTTAAGAAGAAAACGATCGCTGGGACCGGCTACGAAACTTTCCGGTACTGCTCTGCCGTGCTCTGCTGCCGTAAACGCAATCTACGGTAGTTTCGAGAATCGGCGGAGCGACGACAGCCAGTGTACACAAAGCCGAGCCCGGGGATCGGGAGTCGAGTTGTTTCCTTTCATTCACCGGAAATACATCTAACTTCGCCCGGTGCTATTTTCCAGACACTTTGCATCGGACAATGGGAAGAGAAAATGGAATTTCCTCGGGCGGATCGAGCAGAACCAATCGAGCCAGATACATCGGGAAACCTGTCGCTCTCTCACGACCGAATGAATCGCGAATATTTACTTTCGATCGATCGTAAACATTTTTCCGAGCACGATGGGGCTAGGATGGATTCCGGGTCGTCTTACACTACAGACGGCCCGGGCGACGCACTGTGGGGTGAACCGATGAATTTTCTATCAAAATCTAAGAACTTTCGATAGAAATAAGACAAAGTATGGTACGAACGTTTTTTAACCTTGCACCTAGCCGAATAAGATGGTCAAAAGTCAAAACTGCCCTTAGAGGTTTTTCAATGGCTATTGAACCATTCGAAAGCTGACCAAGAAAACCCCCTCTGAGTAAAATTTCAGCTCTCCAGCTTGCCCATGGTGGTTGTTACAGGGTAAATTAGATTTTGAAAAAAATGTGACATATTTTGGATCCCAAGGCGCATTTTATCAAAAGCAAAGCGGTTAATGCGTTGGGAAGAGGTAGACCGGGGTTCGAATCCTGTTGGTGGCAAAGTTTTTTTTCCATCCAATTTCTTATTATATGATTTATTCACATATGATTTTAACAATATTTTTTAAAGTTCTAAAAATATTAAGTGACATTTTTAAGTAAAATACATACAAAAATAGTTTTGGAGTATCTATTACTTCCCCGATTCTCTAATTGTATAAATTCATCTCTAAGCGTAGTTTTGACCATCTTATCGGGCTAGGCCGAACTTGCTGTTAAACTTGCAGAATTTCAAGAAAATTGTGGTTTATCCAATGCCGTGTCCGGATAGATTTTTTTCTTGACATGCTATACGCCATTTCCTGTAGATTTGTCACGCTGATTTGTCCACCACCTCAGGATTTTACAAACGATTAAATTTTGTGAACAATACTAATGAAATCATTTTTTCGTTGAAATGATAACACAATACATAGTTTGAAGGTGCATACACGTAACGAGGCTCCTATACGCGCGCCAATTCGAATAAAATCGAATCGAATCGAATCGAATGGGACCGTTCGTGCGTGAGCGCAATCGGAACTGCCATGCCCTGCCGCGACAAAAAGCGGAGCCGACGTTGTTTTCCCGCGCATCTAACGTCTCGAGCGACGCTAAACATAGATCGGGAACCGGCGTGATCGATTTGTTCGATCCGATGAGTTTCACGGTCGATCGGTTCCGGATTAATTCCGCCGCGACTGCTTCCACTGTCATTTTCACATATTTTTTTTTCTTTTTTTTTTAGACGAAAGGTCAGTTTCCACACCGCGGGTCGTTATCGATCGTCTTGAAATCCGTGCCGTCCGTCCCCGAAAATAGATGCGAAACGACGACGCGACGGCGACGGATAGACGTGAATATTTAATTCGACGCGCAACGCGATCTGTCGGGTTCAGAGAGATCGATATAATCGGCGAAACGACCGATAATCGTAGAGTTGCCGAAAATTGGACGAGGATATATGTGTATGTATGAGAGAGGCGGCAACGGAATGTAATTTTCTGCGTGGCGGAAAGTCCCCGGCGAATTTCCATCCCTTGCCGATAGCCGCGCGGACGCACAGCGGCTGCAATCGCGAAGAGCTGACTTCATTGTTTAATTATTTTTGCCAAATGTTCAAGGTTTATCAGTGCCTGATAGACTTACAGAATAAATAGAACGTAACAATTTTAAGGTTCGCTTAGCTCTTCGCGGAGAGAACGTCGAAAAAATCGGTTTTTATTTTTTTTAACAACGGCGCACCAAACCAAAAAATCTGAAAAAATTCATGAACAATACCTATAACAATATATCGCTACTGTAAAAATATAAACGCGGAAACTCTAGAACTTCCATGTGAAATCTGCATTTTTTCGATCTTTTTGAGGATTTTTATTTTTTACAAGCAGGATTTTCACTTTAAAAATCTGAAACCAATTGCAAAGTATGTATTTGGGTTGTTGTGACATGTGTCAGATCTTTTTCAGAATTTCTAAACATCATTAACTAGGGAAAATAGGCCAAAAACTGATTTTAAGATTTTACCCCATAACTACCCTTCGGGTCGAGATACGGCTATACCCTTTCATAGATTTCGGAAGAAGTTGAAAATTTGAGTCCAGGATTTTTCGATTCCAGTCAACTGCGGGACGTTTCCTTTCCCGTCGACGGAATCTTCGACGATCGAAACGAGCAACGATTCGAAAACGTTTCCGCCGGAGGATTTCGTTCGACGCTCGGCAAAGCTACCCTCGGGCCGGGATACATCGGGAAGGGTTACACGATTCGATTAGAAATCACCCCTCGTCGGAAAGGCTTCACCGGTGACAGCCAGATGCGCCAATTTTCTAAAGGAAACGGGAATTCGACGGTGGGGCTCTTGACGACGTCTGCGGAGCCAACAGTACGGCGTACGGTAGGGTGGGGGTAAGTGTACACGGTTGATTATCTCCGGTTTTTACGATCGCAAACCTTTACCGAATGTGATGATTAGACTGCGGATCTTTATGCATTCATAGCAGAAGTTGAGTAGACGAAATTTAAAATTGTTGGACAATTTTCAAAATTCAAGATCTCAATCATTAGGTCATCCCATAAGTTAGTGCCGTTTTTCGAGCGGTTGCATATGTTAATTTTGCAAACATACCTTTAAGTTTGCTTCAAGTATTTTCAGAAAATCTGACATCTCCTTAACTGATAATTTTATCTTGAGGAGGACATCCGGAACGTTCCTCGTCTTCTAAATAAAACACAGCAATACCTCTTAACAGGTCAGCACAGACTAGTTCATCAAACATACAATTGATATGTAGTCATGTTGCCAACTCTCAAAAAAGAATAAGACATTAAAAATATTGGTGTGTTCGCATTAATTCCTCGCGAACAACCGGCTTCGAGATTCGCCGGAGGGAGCGTCGAAATGTTTGCATCGTCCGGAGGAAGAAGTTCCGGGGGGTGGCTCGATTAGGGGTGGTGTGCGGTCAGGAGTAAGAAAGAGAGAGAGAGAGAGAGAGAGAGGGAGAGCAGTCTTGCCGAAATTGAAAACAGGCGGGAAATTAATGGGAGTTCGGACGCGGTTGGCAAATATTTGCGTGGCAAGCGATTCCAGGGGCATTTCCATAAAGGTGAATCTCGGCGGTTGGTCCTCCGGTGGCTTGTTTCCCTTGGATCCACTTCGTTCGATTGGAAGAGGGAATTTTCTTCGAAGATAACTCGAGGGTGGAACATTGAGGAAGGGCTGTGGGCAACTTTCCGGCGTTCTACGGGAGGAGCAGCACGGCGCGAATGACGATGCGGGCACGTCCGCGACGCACAGTGGGGCAAACCGATGAATTCTGTGTCAAAATCAAGGAACTTGTGATAGAAATAAGACGGAGTATGGTACGAACGTTTTCTAACCTTGGAAATCTGTGTTAAACTGTTTAGTGCGTCTTTTCCAAGTCGGTTTAATTGTTTTTTATAAAAAATTTTTTTAGGGAATTATGCGAACTACAAAAATGTTGTAATGACTGAAACCGCAAAATAAATCGCAGAGCAAGGGGTTAGTCTTTTAATATTCTCACTGTTTCAAATTGCACTTGCTTCGTTGTAAATGCATAGTCCGGAGTTGACTTATAACAACCTTCAAATTTTAGTCGATGTCGATGGTTTTCGTGGATTCGCCCGCTGTGGCGGCGCGGGCGCTTCGTCGATCAGAGAACCTGACACCGCGGTCGTTTGACGAGCCCGTGAAACGTCATTGTTCGCGGGAACGATTACACGAATTGTTTCCAACACGATAAAGCGTGAAACACCCCTGCGGCGCGGCGTGCGAGAGCGCGAGGAATAATGGGGTTCGAAAAGGGGCGAATCGGTCCGATCGGTACCCGGAGTGAAAACCGCACAGTGGCATCCGTCCATTCACCGCCGCCAAATATTCCCATGCAGAGGAATAAAGAACCGACCATTGCAAAATGCGCGCGCGCGTCGATCACACAGAGAGATAGAGACAGAGAGAGAGAGAGAGACCACTAACGCCGGAAGAAAAACTGCGGGGAAACGAGGCGGGAAACGACGAGACGGGAACCGAGACGGGGAAACGCTTCGACCACCCCGCCGGGCAAAACTATTTCTCTCTGCGGGTTATTCTTCCGTGCTTTCCATTATGTAGAATGATACCCCGCGCCCGTGCGCCCGTATAGAGGCGTACCCCCAACGCACGCGTGCTTTTCAACCGTCGGCCATTACGGGATCCTGCCGCGAATCCCCATTAAATATTTACGAGCGAGCCGAATCGGCCCCGAGTGCCAGCTTCGGAACGTTGCACTCTTCTTCTCCTCGGCGTTTCCGAGGGATCAATCGCCGGATCATATACATGGATCAATACATGGCTAAACACTTTCTGATGGAACATTCTCTCCTATTCCCTAACATTTGTTCTTAGTTTGGTATATTCTGTGGTATATTTATGCTCTCTTTTCCTTTTTCCTTTTTTTTTCTCAGCTTCTCCGATCACTCTTCGACATTTCTAATAGAATTTTCTATCTTTCCTCCCGCTCACTGCATGCCTGACGAGAAAAATTACATTCGTAAACTTGAAGACGTAGCGTGCTATCTGGGTTGATACTCGCGATGGATTCACGCTATACGTACTGTCGGAGCAACACACCTGAATCTCGATAGACGCATCCTCGGGGTTTGTTTCGCCGGCATCGCCGGGCTTTCCTTCGATCATCGAGCGCAAACGAGTTTCGTTTTTCAACCGGGGGGAGTCGTGAAACTTCACAACTGCCTTCTTTCTTTCACCGCCCCTGTCGCAGTTGCGCGACGACACCACGTACACAGGGTGTTGGATGAATTTTCGCGACGAGCAGTATTTTTCTTTCCGAGCGCGCCGATACCGAATTCGTAGAATCTACGAAAAACCAATATCCACGACACGAACCACTCCTAATCCAATTTTACACAACTTCTTTGTATTTCATTACGTTTTTATCGGAATTTCGCCTACTTATTAATTATTTTAGCCGATTAGTAATTAGTGGAACAATCGACAGTATGCAGAGGTACGCAACATTTGGCGAAATAAATATTTCAAATACTATTTGATCACAGCTGGGGAAAATAGTATTTTAAATAGTAAATAGTAAATAATCCTATTTATTTTAAAGTATGGTGTACGTTACGTTGTTATTCGATGATCTTTACGTGCCAGATTATTCAAAGGGTGAGACGCATCGAAAGTAAGGCGCGACACCGTGTATATTGGTCGCGCGTTCGACACGAGGGTCATGGTGTTTGCCAGCGCTTTTGCAGGGGTTCGGCGACGGGGTAGGTCGAATCTCGAGCCCGGTGAGCGTCAGGATTTCCCCTTTCTTCGCGCTGCTGGCACAACTATCGCGATCGTTAATTTCGGTCCACCGGTGTCACCGCTTGTAGAACGTAACCGGTGGCCAACTCGCCACTATACAACAACGGTATGTACATACATACTGTGTCGCGTTAGGCGGTCCGCTCTTTGTCACGGACATAGGCTTTTCTCCGAGCGTCCCGAGCGATCGATAAAATCGTGGGCTCGCTCGCTCGCATCGGGCCGCGCGAGCCCGACTAAAACGCTCCGAAACCGGCTCGTAAACGTGGCATCTCCTAAACGCGTCTTTTCTGCTCGCTTATACTTTGGCTGACCATAATTCTGCGAGCGAAATAGGGAACAACAACAGAACATTTTTTTTTTTAATCGTTTATGCAATGTTGCTTCAACATCAACATCGTGAAATTGTAAAAAAGAAACAGCGTTTTTTAATAATTTACACTTCCTGATGGGAGATCCTGCAGACATATTTATAGTGAAACCTAACGTAAAAGTCTGTATGTAATATATTGACTCCTTCCTCAAAGATTGAACGCATTCAACGATGTCTCATATAAAATTGTTGCTCCACGCTATAATATAAAAATCAAAACGAAAATAGACACAACAAGCATACCAATAAATGATCTCACAGAGTTGCTGTATAACCTGCTACAGCGTCGACGACGTCAGGTTGAATTTCCATTCGGGCGTGGAGCTATTAATTTCGTGAAGAATCCGAAACAGCGGTTCATTTAGTGTTCGGGGGAAAGTGGTGAAAAGGTCGATTGTTCGCCGAGTCTGGCGAACGATAAAAGGAAAGAAAGAGGGGCGGGGGAAGGGAGAGGAGTGCGTCAACACACGCGCGGGGGTAGCTGTGAAAACTCAAACGAAAGCTCCGTGTTTGTCCCGTGGCGTCGCGACGCTCCGCACCGAGCTGCTGCGTCGCTTTGGGTCGACCGGGAGTCGCGGCGCGGCGGCGGCGGCGGCGTGCAGCGGATTTAGGGTGTTTTAGGGCGAAGCTTAGAGAATGGGGTGAGAAGACGACATAGGGTTGCTAGGAGACACCCTCTTCCACATGTTATATTGCATTACCCTATGCGACTCGTAGGGGGACGGTGAATTGGTTGCATGAGACCGAGACTCGTTTCCTTGCCATGCTTTTCGAGGGTGTCTGCGTGGAACATGACAAACTACTCGTCCTCGGATACACACCATCTTTTCCTGACCTTTACCAGCCGCCCGATGACCGGAGATGTTCCGTTCCATTTCACCCACCTCTCTCTCCCTCTTTTTCATTCTCTCTTGCAAGCACGCGCATGATCACCTTCCTCTTTTCCCTCGGTAGCTGATCGCTGTTTACCCCTAACCCGAGCGAGACCCCGCCGAGCCTGTAGCTACCTTTCAACGTCGATCCGCGCGCGTATTTAACCTTCCATTAGGTAGATAATTTTAGATGCGAAAACACTATTACACCATCCAGCGCTTTCACTAGCCGATTCCTCTCTCGACATTTTATTGCAACCTTTATAACGCGAAGATCATTCCGTTTATTGCGCTCCGAGTGCTCAAGCTGTAAATCTGTACGTGATCCCTCGCGCTTGTTTTCTATAGCGACAAATTATACCGATTTATTAACCTGTTACAGCTCATTGTAACTTTCATGTAATTTCATTCTAATTTCATGTACCGCGTTTTTATCTATCTTATTACTTTGACTAAAGCCAGTCGTGAAAAGGTTCAAGGTGAAGAAGTCTTCCGAATGGTGACCTTGACGACATATTTCGAGGTCATTGAAATCCGTGGACCCTCTTCTGCAAGTTCGTCAAATATTTCGCCATTCATCGTCGACGAACAAAACGTCGGATGAGGGGTCGATCGCGAGAAAAAGATTCGGAAGATTTGGTAATTAACGCGGCAGCCCAAATGTCGTGTCGGACGACGCGGTGGTGCCGGCTACGAGAGGCTTATTGAAAGCTTCGCTGTTTTATGGGCCACCTGTTAGCCTGGCCGCCACGCCGCGCCCCTACACCACCTTTTACCCGCTTCTCTCAGAGTTGCCTCTCTTCGAGTTCGTCCGCCAGTTTCGGCAGGTCGAGAGCTGCTGGTTTTTGTCCCTTTCCACCCCTAACGCCGCGTCACAGGCACAGGTAACCCCTCTCGCGTTTAGAAGAGTGCAAGAAACGCATTGAACTCGCTTCGAATTCGTTAGTCTTTTGTTAACCCTTTGTACTCGAAGTTATTTGAACTCGATAATAATTAAACATTTCTTCTGACCCAGAATTATATTCCATTCTGCGTGATTTTTGTCATTTGATGGATATGAAGAAAAATGTTGTTCAGAATGGTGACCTTGACAACGTATTTTAAGGTAAGTGAGTGGAGGCGAGGCCCCTTTCCTACAAGTTCACAATAAATTTCATCGGTTATTCGACATTCTGAAGAGACACGGGTAACGGTACGACAAACCGTGGAACACCGGAACGGCGCCTGCGAGGTCGCCGACGACTATACATGTGCTCGTAGATTCATTCGTATTCACGACGTGCTGGCGCGGCGCAGCGGCGCGCGGCGTCGTATTCGAGTAGGAATCGGTTCTCGTAAAACAACAACCGGCGCCGCGTGGGGAAATCATTATAATTTAGTTAGCGGCGCATGCGTAGCCGCCGTATCTCTCTCTCTGGACGCCGTCACGGGAACCGTTCTGCCTGAAGAAATGCCGTCTTTGCACCTGTCGGCCGCCACGCGAACGGTAATCTCGGAACCCGATCGAAAACGAACGGAAAAAGCGGCCTCGCTGCTGAAATTGTAATCCGCCTGCCAACCCCACGAGTCAACTCTATTGCTGCCACTCCCGAGACATTTCTAAACTAATGTTCATAAACTCCGTCCCACTCCGATTATTCTAAACGCAGTTTTCTTCAGAAGACCTTGAACGGAAGAAAACATGCTTTTACGCAGGACCCCCCTCTCCAGTTCCACATAATAGAAGACCTTGACCCTTGAGGGAGTGGAACCCAAAAATCTTTAAAACTTGAAGAGAGAAAAGATGTATGAAATTTCCTGCAAAATATAATCTTAAAAGAAAAAGATAATGGAACTACACTTTAAATTTCAGAAAAAAGTTCTGAATTTCGAACCGATGTTTTTCTCTGTTTTTTTTTCAGGAAACCGTTTGTTTTACGGAAAAAAGTGATAGGACATAAAAGACGCAGCCTGACCAGATCTCCAGGTTTTGTCTAACATATTTTCCGACGCGGTAAATAGTTTAGAAGATATTCGAGGAAAACGATTTTATAAGCATTAAATTGATTGTTTTAATGTTTAAGCGCCTTGTACTCGAACTTTGTACAGATCTTTTTTTAACAACTCCGGGGGTACCGTAAAAGAAATTCAGTGGATAATTCGAGTCGAGTAACATTTTCGTAGAGTCCTTGAGCTGAATAAATGCATTACACGGTGGCGGTGGTGCAATTTATCTGATTTGAGCCACCCCCGGCTGCGCTTGACGCTCTTTTCATCTCCGAATTAGAGGCGCGGACAAACAGCCCGAAGTACTGCATAAACGACGCTAAATCTACTCCAAAGTAACGCGCGAAAACCGAAAAGGGTCTCTGAATATTCATAGAACCAGAAAGTGCCTTGCGGCTGGAGAGTCACGACGCTCCTCCGTCTTTGAAACTCTGATTTTATGGGATCCGATGGCTTCAAGTTCCAACTAAGATGGCGTGGGAGATCGCACCCGCATCTGGAGGTTCCGGTGAAAACCACGAATTTCATTACAGAATCACATTAAACTACGGCTCCTCCTATTCGTCCCGTTTTTCCCGAGACAGTCACGTTTTCTGATAAAATGTCACAGTGTTCCCACTTTTTATCAAATACCTTGTTTTGTATTTGCCCTTCCGAAAACGGTGTGGAAGCACGGCAATTTTTTTAAAGTTTTTGATTTTTCACAGCCGGGATTTTCTACTTAAAAATCTGAATTAATCACGGTACATGTATCTGGGTATTTCACATCTGTTAGATTTTTTTCTAAATTTTCGAAGTCGGTTAATAACAAGCCGATGAAAATGAGCTTTCAGCAGCTTGTAGTGAAAACATAAGAGTGTCTACTAAAAATGTTGTCATTCCTTTAATGGTTTTTTTTATGTGTTTTAAACAAATGCAATGTTTTCATAGCGGGGAACTTTGTAAAAATTTGAAAATAAATGAAGATATTGCCCCGAGTGCTTTACGAACCTGTTTTTATAAAAGCGTACACTTTGAAATTGACGAAATGAAGATTATTTCAAGTGAACGCTGCATATCCTGTATATCGTCCGGATTTCAGGCGGAAAATTCCGGAATTTTCATGCCGTTCGTTCTGGGTCCCCGATTTTATACATGGCAACCCTAGTCCTGCAGGACGCATACGAAGAAAGAAAGAAAGAAATGACGGGTCCCACGGGCGAAGGCGTCGCTATGTTTAGAAAACGGACGTTGTTGTCTTTTGGTCAGTGCACCCTACCGGTTCATGCGCGGATCTAAACTCGGAGCCCGACTACGGTAAACACAGACGTATTTTCCGCTTTATAAACTTTGCGCGAGGGTCCGACCGGCGAGAAACGCCTATTCGAAGGTGGGTGTGGAGATTCGATCCGGTCCCCTATCCTGCTGGAGGTCGGGAAGTTTGCGCTGCCAAGCCGCGACCCTCTCACCCTCGCGACTCTTTCTGCAACTGTAATTCGAGTTACCCGTTCACTTGTTACCAGGAATTGAAAACCGTGATAATTTTCGGTTTCGGTTCTCGAAACAGTTTGTTAGAATTTAGTACGATTTCAATTTATTTCAGATCTAAAAACCATGGAAAATGAGATTCTATTTGATTCGAGTTTCTGAAAATTCGCCTACAAAAATTGCAAATTGCATAAACATCCACAGTCTACATATGGTATTTTAAGGTGAAATAAATATGTCAATTTCTATATTTAAGCAATGAACTTTTTCTTTTTTAAGCAATGAACTTTAACCGGTAGAATATTTTCCATCTTGATCGATGACCTTTTGCCACGTTTCTGGTAGCTTTATAATTCCGCGATCATAAAACTTCAAACTTTTCCCAAAATTGGGTTTCATTCAGGAAATTACTTTCCTGCCGACCCCTATCTAGGACATGACGACATCAGTAATACTTATACGGATTTATACTGATCATAGTTTCAACTAAATCAGGATCGTAAGTGACTCCCAGGTTTTAGTTTATCCTTATCGAGAACTGGGAAGTTTGATCTACGAGGTAGTAGGGGTAAGGGAAGGTCCGGTCTTGGATGTTACTAAGGATTGATGAGAAAGATGTTCAAAGGCATGATTCGGGATCGGTGAGTAAGAGGGAATATTTATTTCAACAGAATTTAACTTGAATATTTATTTGAGCAGTATTTAACTTGAATATTTATTTGAGCAGTATTTAACTTGAATATTTATTTGAAGACCATTTAACTTGAATATTTATTTGATCAGCCTTTTATGCGAATATTTTTCTCTGCTCCCCCCGTATCTGTTACCGAGTTACATTAGATGGCGGATGTATATGAAAAGGACGCTGGGAATTTAAAAATACGATTGCGTTGGGAATGCAAGGGGCGACGATGGGAATTGAGTAGGACGAACGTTGGGAGGATAGGAAAGAAAGATTTGTGGCCGGCTGGATATTTCACGGCGGAACATCTTGCCGGGAAGAAGCGTTTTCGCGAGACCGTTCTGTCGAACACGTGCGCGCGCGAACGATCTTAATTTAATCGGCGATGGCTAAACCAGGGTTGGATTCGGGCGTCGCGACACACGACCGCGGCGATGCCGCCGCGACGCGCCGGTGTGGCACGAAGGGGGATTCGAACAGCGAGGTTCGGTGAACCGATGGGGTCCAAGCGTTAATATTTCATCCTGTATCTTGAACGCCCTAGCGGACGCGGACGCGTACGCCCGTTGGCCAGAGTATATTTATTTTATTCGACCCTCGTGTACGAGTAACGAGCTCTCCGTCGCCTGAAAGTGTAATTTGGAACGGTCGCGTTCATGCGTCTGTGCGTTCCGCTGGCCGGGACCAGGCTTTCCTACTCTCCTCCTTAACCGGGGACTCTGCTTCTTCATTTTCAATTTTTCATACAATCAGTGGCGCGTTACCCTATGGGCAACTTGGGCAAATGCCCGGGATCCCAAGCAAAAGGGGGCCCCGAACACAAACCAAGATCCAAGGTCCAAATTCTACGTTTTTCTCATAATGTTATTTAGTTGGGATTGGGGGTCCCGAAAATCTACTTTGCCCAAGGCCCCAACCAGTTATAACGCGCTACTGCAAACAATCGATCTCCTTTTGCACCTTCTTTGAGCACAAGAACTTCGAGCACGGAGATGATCGGCCGGGTTTGTTTAAATCGGACACCCTGTACATATTATCAAAGTGAAATGGCCACTTATCTCTCGATCATGCAAGCAAACTTTGCTTAGCAAAGGTTAACGCAAAATGTATTATGAACTGGAAAGTAACTGGACCTAAAAGAGGGGACCCACGCTCAGCGGGACCGTTAGCCATTGTCTGGCACTCGAAGATTTGTTACGCGTCGATCATGTAACAGTTTGACAAAAGTTGACAGCACCACTTTAGAAATAACGGTTCCCGGTCGCCCCGTATTATAAATCTCTGCAAAACTGAGTTAATCGATGTCGCGATGCACTGAAGTAGTTGCTGGAAAGTTGAATGCAACTAGGGTGCGACACCACTGCAGATTGCAGCAGGCGGTCCCAATTCGTTGAATACGTACAGCCACCCTCATATTTGATCGAGCACACTTAGAATCAATCAGTTTTTTTTATAAATGGACCAAACGACTTCAGTTTTACTGCCAAGAAACAATTGCGAAAAAATAGTAGAACTTCGGGAAAAGATGAAATCTAATCATTGATATCTTCCAAACAAACATACAAATCAACAAATCCTTTTACATACATGCTCTACAACAACGGCCGAAAGAAAAGAATAAACTTAACCTTCGTACGACCTCTACATGTCCATATAAAAAAAGATATCAGCATCTAGTACTTTTACATAAGTATTTAGTACTTTCACGTAGGAAGTAACGAGTAGCAGAACGGCGCATTAAAACACATACGAATCCATTAGAAAAAGACAAAGTTGACCTTCACACGACCTCTACGCGACCTCTGACGCGGCGGGTAGCAAACACGACTCACAAATTCATACGCAGTGGCGTCGACGCTCGTAGCTTTCGGCAGTCGCGATTGTCATTCGCGAGAGATACAGCCCACTAAACAACAGGAAAAAGCAGTTCCTGTTTTCTACCGATTACTCGATAAAATTAATTCGGCGCGCGGGTTGTTCCGAAAAGCCCGGTGTCGTGGCACTGCAACGAATCACCATTTTATTCAGCTTTCGAATCAAACCGTGTTATAGTTCTCCGGCCGTGGCGGAGCGGCGAGGATCGAACCGTGAAACAGGAGCCGTATAAATCTGCCACGCGTCGGCCGAGTAAAAATGTGCCCGCCTATAAATACGCGTACGCTGCAACGAGTTCGAGCAGATCGTCCGCGACGCGTTCGGCCCGCGAGTTTCTCCCCTGTTGTCGTCGTCGAGGACGATAAACCGCAGAGCGTTAAGGGCTTTCCGCCCAGTCGTCTTTTATTCTGTAACGATCGGCTGTACGAGCGCGCATGAAAAACGAGCTCGTTGTGGCACACAGTCGTCGCACGATTAGAAATTCAGGTTACCGACCCCCGTCCGCGAACTTCGCCTCCTACGGGGCCCATCGTGTATCCGGGACCCCGTGCGCATTTAATTAACTCATCTAAATACAATGAACCATTCTGTTTCATTTAAAACTGTGTAACGGGACATTTATGATAAAAATGGGTAAAAGTGTGTATTATTTTCAATCTATTTTAAATTGAAAAAAAAATGTTCAACCGATTAACCTTTCGGTCCGAATGGAAAGTCGAGCAAAAACGGCTTAGCACGGAACGTGTCAATCAATATCGAATACATATAGCGCACCTCCTTCGCTAAAACTTGATTCGATGCTTTGCTCGCTGCCCTACCCACGCGTGCACGTCCCAACACTCGGTTCGGTAGCTCGTAATAGTCTTAACGATGTTCCGGCGACAGATTGGACCGGGTTGTCGCGAATGACTGGAACTTTGAACTTCCGAATAACGAGTGTCACTCAATAAAGTTTATCCCGGGATCGCGACGTCGTGACTCTTCCTTCTTCTTCCTCTGTTACTGCTTTCCCCAACTGCGATTGTTCCCTCGATGGCAACCCCCGTCTATCCCCCACAATAAATCGTTTTCATGGCGAACCGACTCACTCGAGATTTATGGTTTTCAATGTTTAAGGGACGACTATCTCGACGCGAAAACGCTGCCGAACGACTGCGATAACAGCGTGGCAGGGACGTATGTATTCCCGCGGCTACGCGACCTTACTGTTTTCCTTCCAGCACGTTTCCGGAACGAGAAATCTTCGTCCTGCGTCGCGACGTCAAACGATTGCAAACTGTTTTATGGAAAGGCGGACGCGGTGCACAGTGTTGCAGCTAGGGTTGCCAACTTTTTCGGAGACAATTCCGAGACACATTGTCCAAATCCGAATGTGTAGGGCAACTACTTCATTTGAATATTACTCCTAATTTATGAATGATGTGTTCTGAATGCAAGAAAAAAATTGGTGGCCCTCAATACCTAATACAACATCAGAAAATATCCCGGGAAACTGTCCAAATCTGAATGTACAGAGCAGACTGCGGATCTTTATGCAAAATAAAAAAGGTTAAAAGGTAAGAGGTCAAAGAAAGATAAAAGTTCAAAGAACTTCCCGCACGCTGTTCTCCTCCTTGCGTTCGAAACTTCCATCGTCCATTGCACAAGTAAATCACCGGAATCTTTCGAAAAGCGCAGGATAAGAGGAGATTTGCAGCGCACGTCGCTGCTCTCAATTCCCGATTGGTTTGGCTGCTCCGTATTCAGCTGATATTTTTAAGGAAATTTGTAATCGAGTCGCGCAGCGTAACGGAACAGAGAGCCGTGTTCCTCTCGGCTCAGCAAAACTGCCGAGGTCCGGCCGAAACAGCCGACAAACCACCGACGGACGATGATTCATGTGGGCAAACGCCGAGTGATCTCATCGTTCTCACCGTGCGAACAAGAGCATGCGAATGCCCGAGACCCGCGTCTCGTCGCGTCGGCCGCTTGGAAACTGGACATCTCGGACGGCTCTTGTCGACTCATCTCGTGATTCGACCCTTGCGGTTATCAGCAAAGCGAAATTAAATCCTGACGATGGGCGACGACACGTACACGTGTGGATCCTCGACGTGCGCGACGTGTCGCTCCGCGCCAGGCTACCCACTCGGGACCACCCGCTTTGTTTTCATTTTTAGGTCCGCACCGATTCGCTCGCGTGCGCGCCATTTGCTCCTTAAAGTGAATTAGGGTTAGAGCGGATTCCCCAGATATGGCGAAATTGCAGATATTGGAATATTCGGTTCCGGGGTGAATCTATCGTGGGCCATTCGTCAGCCTTTTCGTTGAATGAGATCCGACGTCCACCAATTCCTCTCGCTTCTTTCGTTCCTTCGGTATAATGCGACTTGAAAGGAGTTCTAGTAAAATATCCCTACCCATACCCACTAAAACCCCATCGCCCAATAAAAAAGTGTGACTCGTAGTGGGACTCGGGGGAAACAGGTCTTCGGTTTCCCCAATACCCACTAAAGAAACCACACGTCCAAGATTTATGCCATTTCCTCCTTAAACTTTCGGCTCGCTGGAGGGAGAGGCGGGGCCCTGCTTTTCGCATTTCTTCCGTTTGGTTTATTATGCGAGCTGGCTGCACTCGTGTTCTTGTCCATTCGTCGAGATTGATTTAACTCTTTGGTTACTCTGGACGAGATATCTCGTGCCCCGATACTTCCCGATATCTCGTGAAAAGCGTGTATCCGGAAGTATCGGGGCGCGAGATATCTCGTCCAGGGTAACCAAAGGGTTAACGTGCAACACCTGCTCTAAAAGCTTACCCGCACGCCCCCCATGGGCGAGGAATTAGGATAAGCCTAGTTAGTGCATTCCCCCACATAGGAAAGGAATGACCAGTATGCTCGTCAGGTGTAGCGCCTGGGAGCAGACCGGTGGTGCCGAGCGTCCTTTCTCGCTCTACCGAGTCGGGTCGGTACCCGAGCTGTTCGGACACAGCTCATCCGCCGGAGTCCTCGAGAGGCTCCTAGCCAGCATTTAGCTATCAACCACTGCCACCACTATGGTCCAACCTACGGCCAGGGTGTAGGGCATGTACACTGGAAGCTCCAGCAACCCCCGACGAAGCCACTTCCAGTTTGAGAGCCTACACTGCCTACACTCTCGGCACTGGTAGGCTAGCGCATCGAGTCCGTGGAGACGCTACTCTCCAAAAGCCCTTAGGACCCGGTTAACCGTATCCAGACGGCCTTTCCGCCTGCAGGAATCCGCCCTGCGGAAATCTACCGTGGGCCAGAACGGGGTTAGGAGTGATAACGTCGTCAGCGGTAAGTGGGCACGTCCGCTGACAAGCGACGACAGTGCGTGCGAGTAATGGACACGCGGCAGACACTCGAGCGATCTCGAAGACGCGATCCAACGCGAGAAGGCGTATCGACTCGTACGAGGGAAATTGGAAGATTGCTCGACGCCACTCTGCCGCCGCTCCGCGCCGTCAATTTCCCTCGGCTGAAATTGCCGCGGCAATTGTCGCGTCCCTCGAAAAAACGCGTCCGGAGTTTCGCAAGGAAATAAATACATAGTCCGCTCCACGGGGAATGGAAACGGGATTGCTCGCGACGGAGTGGCCGGAGGGGTGGCTAACGTGTTCGAAAGGAGAGTTCTGATGCGTGCTGTAACAGCTGTCCCATTACAGGCCAATTAGGGTAACTGTATTTGTTACTGCGGGGGTACGAGGAACTCACCGCTAATGCAAGCGAAACAAAAGATTACAAATTTCCTAGTTTTCAACTTTTTTTTTATGAAACTTTTATCGTCGTATTCGTGTCTCTTTCTTCGGTCACTCTTCACTTCTTTCTTTCTTTTGTGCATTAACTTTAAGAAGGATCATGTTTTTACATAGAAAAAAAAAGGCACATACAAATCGCATTGAGTAATCTCCTCCTTTTTCGAAGTCGATTAAAAATGTTCGGCATCGATCGTGGGACGCAGAAGTAAAACAAAAATTGATTTTCTCCCCTAATGACTTTAGAGACATTGTAACACTGTTTCTAATGTAACAAAGTGATTATCCTTTACTGTTTTATGTTTCACCCGACCAATTTTTCGGACAAACGCATAAAGAACCGCAGTCTAGTCATTAGACATAGAAAAAACCGAGCTATTAATCTTCATTGACTGAAAATGAATTCCGACCAGCACCCATGCCTAAGCTAACTACAACCGGAAATGGTTAAACGTAGCCCGTATATCATGGTCGGACGAACGAACGTAACTGACAGTCGCACGACGATCATGGGGTTTGAGTAAGCACAGAGAGAGGGAGAGAGTACCGTCTAGCAAGAATCGGCGTTAAAGAGGAAACTTTAGCACTTTCGAGGCTCGGATAATGCGACGTCTGCTCGACGAATGGCCGGAGCTGGTGCGGTTAATTTCCGTCTGGTTTCCAAGGGGCGGCGAGGAACAACGAAAGAGCGCGCGTCGCGTAACGTATAACGAACCGATCGATCGATCGATCGAAGGACCGGGGACCTCGATAATTCCTGAATAATTGAGAATGTTCTCCTCCGAGGCCGATACGAGCGTTGCAATCGGGTTTCGGTGGATTATAATTGGCCGCGCGTTAATACGCGCCGATACTCGATACTCGATACCGAGGAAAGGTATGCGCGAGAGCGCGTGCTTGGAATCGCTCCGTCGAGGCACGACCTGTCTCGCAATTACATACTGCCGAGATCGCTCACGCAGTCTCATCTTTCGAATAACTTCATTCTTATTGTATCGGGCCGTTGCAACAGTCTCGATACGATTTTCGTTGGATTATATTCTTCATTGTACACAATCACTTTACTTAGAATTCCCTCGCGAAATAACCACAGCAGTTAAAAAAGCGACGTAAAATAAATTAAAACAAAAAACTTTATTTAGAACGATCAAATCCAGATTTTATAAGCAGACAGCGGATTTTATGCATTTTCCATCTGACCCTTGAAGGGCCATTATGGAAAAATGTGCATAGCGCCATTAAATGTGCCCCTTCTCATATGAAGAATATTTTATATAAAACATTTTCTCATATTCCTGCTGATTTCCGTAATAATTGACTGTCTCAAGATAAAAGGACCACCCTGTATATCTCGTACAATCATTAATTTTAATTAAATTATGAAATTATATAGGGTCTCTTATATCGTCGATTTAAAAAAATGTAAGCATTTTACTTAATACTTAATTTTACTTTTTGATACAGAAGATTGGGGGTAGGTAGGAGGAACATGAAATAGTTGAGAGTGGGGGAACCGGTGGAACTGGTAGTGGGAGTGAAATTTTTTCACCGGAAAAAAATCAAATTCAAGTCAACAAAAGAGCTTGTGTGACGTCGCCTTGAAACCTTCCGACAAACGTTTGTCCCGTCCCCTAAACTCTGTTGCCATTCGACGAATGTACGGTGACTTCGCGCATTTCTCGTCGATTGCCGATTGAAAACGTATATTTGCACTGGCGCGAGCGAGTATCGATGAACACACTGCCTTGCAGTTTGCACAGCGTGACACTCGATGCAGAGAGGAATTATTTGCACGACCCGATCCAGGTACTGGCCAATTACGCCCTATCCGCGCGATTCGGATCATTGCATTACTCTCTTTCTCTCTCTCTCTCTCTCTCTCTCTCTCTCTCTCTCTCTCTCTCTCTCTCTCTCTCTCTCTCTCTCTCTCTCTCCCTATCTACGCGGGAATTATTCCACATTCTGATCCTCCTGGAAGCGAAAGCATTCGGAGATCGATTCGAAATCTACAGGTTCTCGTGTATTCTCCGCGCTGTACAGTATTCTCTCCGTAACTGTCTTGAAGATCTCTGCCGTAACTGTGAACATTTTATCCAGCGATAAGTCGAATATATCAGCGAGACTCGCACTAATGCAAGCGAAACGAAATATTACAAATTTTTTCGTATTCGTGTCTCTTCGGTCACGAGTAGATTGCGGATCTTTATGCAAAATAAAAATTGTAAATCATATATTCACATCTTCAACTTTAAAAATTCTCCAACAATTTTGCAATTTCATCTACTCAATTTTCCTATAAATGCATAACGATCCACAGGCTGGTCACGGCTTTCCCTTCGTTCTTTCGAAAAGTAACAGTCCCAATTGGGACAGGTTACCCTGTAATTAAATCTGCGGATTTGGACAATGTTGAAACCGGGTATGAGTCAGAGTTCGAACTGCCGGACGCACCGGCTTCGGTATCTAAATCTAAATTGTTACACGTTGAGTCTCCGTTTCGTCAGAATCGCTCCGGATTGTTGACATTTGGGTACTGGGAATGGGCGGACAGCTATGGCTGATGTATCTCACGTTTCCTCTTCCAAGGAACGGATTACAATAGCTGTCTGTCGGCGAGCAGGAAAAAAAATGTCCGATTAGTATCCTGGCGGTCGCTAAGAGCTGCCGATAAAAAGCCTATTAATAAGCTTCCGGTAGGCAAAGTGTTAACCGGGCCGGCAGGATCGAGGGAAGAAGGTGCACGAAATAATCTCTCGATTCCTCCGCCGCTTCCTCTTCTTTCTTTTTCTCTGTTCGTTCCTCCTCGCATTCCAGTTACGTACCGAAACCTCGGCCGGATTCCTGACCGCTCTCTTTGTGTGTCGGTTGTCCAGCCTTGCTCTTTTGCGCTCGGCTTTGCTCGCTCGCTCGCTCGCTCGCGCATGGCCGAGCGTGCAGCTGCAACCCGGCTGGCAACTGCGGGGCAGGTGATACGAACACACGTTACATGGACCGTGTTTCGTGACTCCCTTTCATCCCGGCGGAACCGGAGAGACAGTTTCCATCGGCCAGAGCTAGATATGTAGCCGAGGGATGCCGCTGCATCGGGAAGAATCGATCGAGTCCGGTTCCAACCAGTGAATACGTCCCGTGTCGCGAGATTTTCCACCGCAGAATTCTCTGCTTGTAAGAAAGAATTTGGTCTTCGTATTCTGAATACATATTTCAAGAAATACGAAGAAATTTACTTCGAGAGATCTGGTAATAAATGTCACCAAATTTCTCGATCCAGCCCACCTTTAAACACCAATAACTTGCGCGGGGGGACGATGTGGCAAGTAAATCGTGCATAACTATACAGGGAAAAGACTACTGAAAGTAACTAAGCTGGATAGGGAAAATACGAAGTCGGTGGAAACGTCTCGCGTCGGTGTGAACCGGGGCAAGGGTTTCGAGGGAGGACTGGTGTACGAGGCTCCCTACCTGGTCGAAGCAAGGTGCATTCCACGGCAACGGCAGTTCTCTCGCGGCCCAACGAACGCGCAAACCCACGCACGCGAGAGCTAAGTAATATCAAAAGGGCCGATGTTTCACGAGCGTGCACATCCGACGCGGGAACGGTCGCGTGCATCTTGCCCCTACGTACGAGTGTCGTCGCGTGTATCTCGCGGTGGCATCTCTCCTTGCGATCCCTTTTTTCTCTCCCTTTCGACCGCGGAGGCAGTCTCGTTTCGTCCAGATTACGCCGACCAATTTTATCATAACCGTTGTTAATCTACCGGGTTGCGTGTCGTCACCCCTATACGCTCCTCGGAAACCGTTCCAAGATCCGCCCGAGATTTTCACCCATTTTCCCTTCACACTTTTATTCAACAAATTGTGCTTCACCCTCGGCTTCGTTGCTTATCCCTTTGCACTCGAATGGGGCCGATGAGGCGCCAGATTAAAACTTCTGTCCCCACTCTGTATTCCCCTTCTACGACGCTATCCCCACGCTACCTACTCCTTCTGTGACGCTATCTGCACGTTATCTATTTTTCTTCTATGATACTATCGCCACTCTACCTTCCCCTCCTACTTTCAAAAAATTCTATATAATATAAAATTCGACGGAATTTATAGTACAATTTTTATTTATTTCAGATCTACAAAGGCTACTACCACTGAAAATAAGATTTCATTTGATTCCACTTTCGTAAAATTCGTCTAGAAAAATTTCAAATTGCATAAACATCCGCAGTCTAATGATGAGGCAAACTACGTTCGCCAATTTTAGGTCTTGGCCTAGCAAATTTTGTTACACCCTGTACATGTAAGAACCTATTGGTAGAAATTTCATTCATTTTCGAGAAAGTTGAGTCAAATTTTATACCATCTAAAAAGAAAGGTGTAACATTCATGTTTGGTAGACTGCTTAAAATCTTCATCGCCATTCTGACTCGTCGAAATACGGCAACTGGTTAATATCGGTATGAGACGAGTAATTTTGCAAGATCGGCCGGCCGGAGCACACAGCGCAGTGCACGCAGACAAGGGATCGGTTGGTCATCGATTCGATTAGAGCCGCGGTTATCCCAGCCACCGCAAATTAATCGATCGCTTTCGCGCGACCATGATCGACAACGACTCCATTCCTCGAGAGTCATCGAACCAACGTAATTGTGTAGAATCGTGTCGCTCGCCGCGAAAGGATCGAGACACATGCGAAACCCGTGGTCGCCGATGACAGCGATCAAGGAAGAAGATGGGGCTAAACGAACACGGACACGTTGGCGGAGAAGGTTAACAGGCGAGAGGAAGTCGATGATGTTACGACGCGATGGAAGGAAAAAGGCTGTCCCTGATGAACTGGCGCCGCTCGACCGCTGCACCGGTTCTCGCGCCACCCCTCTTTCTTCTTCTCCTTCCTCCTCCTCTTCTTGATCTTTCTTGTATTCAGTGACCTCTTTTCTTTTGTCTCCGTTCTGCCTCTCCTACGTCACTCTCCGGATACTTGCTTAAACTCGGTCTAGACCTAATTGTGTCCGTCTGGATTGCGCGCTGACCTCCGAGCTCTAGAATTTACCGCCATTTTCGAAACAAATTTAGGCTGCGGATAGAATAATTATAGCGATGAACAATTTTGTGATAACCGTCTTCTTACCACTCTCTCTCACTTTGGAGGAATTTGAAAGAAATTGTTCAAAGGCCTCCTCACTCTTATTATAAAAATTGGCTGCTATTTACTTCACCGGACTCAAAATTTGTGGCTTCCTCCTACGAATTATGATGTATTTGGCGTGTCATCCAATAGATTTGTACCCGGCGCGGATGCAGATCGAAGTTTCGATTGTATTTTAGATGACAATAGACGTACAGTAAACGTGCAAATGAATATTTAAAAAGATCGTAGACCTACTCCCACAGCAGATATACAAAAATAGTATTTTTAAACAATTTTCTGATTAGGTTTTAAGGGAGTCTACAGTAACCAATTTCATCATTCATCCTCCAGTTATTTCCTTGCTGTAGATATTTTAATGATCCCCTATGATCTCGCCTCGTTACCGTATGAAAATGTAAACACGCGGCCGCAACCACCGTTTATACAACGTGTTGTTCGAGTCCTTTTTTCCACCGCGTTCTGCAAACATTGCCGCAATTTTTCGTGTTAAACGAACCCGTGCTACGCGCGAGTCTACCGTGTGTTTCCATATGTACACGCTAGAACGAACAGATGCTATAACGAACGGGGATCTACAAGCAATTACGTTCGTTCTAGCACACCCTGTTGTATCTTGGAACGCTGCTGCAACGTTGCAAAGGTTTGTTACGAGACGCGGCCAACTGAAAAATTCAGCCTTGCAACCTTCCCGTATGCTATGACTTTGCAGCTGACCAATTTGCAACGCGATGCTCGCGACGAGAGGTTTGTTACGTGTCGTCTGACTTCACAAGTCCCACATTTTTGGCTGCACGTGTTCAACTATGTTCCCTAAAGCAGGGTTCTCCAAACTTTTCTACCAGGCCTTAAAAGTAACAGGTACTTATTATTACAGGATTATTGATAAGGATTAAGAATAGAAAACGATTTATCAGTCTGTGTCCAGGATTATTATTTAGAAGATAAAAGATAACAGAATTATCATAGATAATCCCAACAGCGAGAAGCGAGGGAAAGAATTTGAAGGAACTAATTTTCAGAAACATCCCGAGGCGAAATGCAATTTCGCAAAAAAAGCCGCGGAAAGTAGTTACTTTTTACGTTACACCGTTAAAGCCAGATTATGTCGTACATAATCATAAAGAAACATGTCCGCCGGGCTTCGTTGAGAACCGAATTAAAAATTTAGAGATGCGTGGCTTCATCTATTAAGTATATTACATGGCTGGAGTAGGTACGTATTTTATTATGCATTCGTTAACTCGCTGAATTAGCCTCTCACCGGTTCGCACGGTTCTTGATAATCAATAGAGAGTATGCGTAAGCCTGATTTGCGAGAGAAAGGATCGAGCAGTTCGAAGGAATAACGGGGACGATTCCGCGAACATTAAGCGGCCGGGAAACGAGTCTATTAACCGAGGACTACTGCATTTCATAATTCATAGATCTTACAATTAGATAAGAAACAGATGCGGCTTCCGAGAGCGACAGCGAACGTTGTATAACCGTTCACGAAGGTTCTCAACCGCCGAACACACTGGCAAGTTTCGAAAAATAGTACAAAATTTGGGTAAACTTTACTTTACCGGTCTCAAAAGTAGTGGAACGGAATGGAAGATATGTTATCGAATAAATATCTGAATTTCAGCTGTCAATTTTATTATTCGAACGCTACGAACTTTCGTTCCAACTCAATATAATATACAATACGATCAGAGTTGGACGCAAAAATTTTATTCAAATAAAAATATTTTGCCCAACTCTGAATAGGATATAATTATTACTGAGGTGAATCGGAGGACCCTGTATATCAAACGTCCTGTCATTTTGTCCTGTGCTGTACTCCGAGGTCCTTATCGTCGGCGCAGGGAACTGCGGGGGATGCGCGTGAGTTTTCGGGGTAGTTGACCCTTTTGCGAATCAGCTGTTCGAGCTGCGGTTACGGAGGAGGTGGGGGCGGAGGCGGGCGGAAGGCACCTCGGCCGGCAGATTTCAAAGCATACCACAGGACAAGAGAGAGAAAGAAGAGCGACCGAGCGATGGAGAGTGAGAGAAAGGACGGGAGTAACGCAAGCGGGAGAGACCCCGTTCTCGAAGAACACATTAGCCGAAGAAAGGACGAGGATGGAGAACGGCTGGAGTGGAGAGGGTAGGCGAGAAAAAGAGACGAGAGAGAGAGCGGAGAAAGAGAGGAGAGCGAGGGAGAGAGAGAGAAAGAGAGAGAGAGAAAAAGAGAGAGAGGGAAAGGGGCGGCGGGACGCACTAGACGCGTGGGAGAGTTGCTCCGGCGGGATGGTGCTCAACCTTGCACAGGTGAGCGGAAGTCCAGGCGTGGCGTGGCGAGGTAAAGCGAACCTCTCTCCCTCTCTCCTCTTCTCTCCTCTTGGCCACTCTTCGCTCCCGGCATCTCCGAGAGTTCCATTAGCTCGTGGGAAATTTGATCTCTCTCGTTTTCCTTTCTGTTCAGGTCGACGAGAGCTCGTTTTTGACGAGACCCGACGAAAACGCTCTCTCTCTCTCTCTCCCTCCTCGCGTCTCGTTTTTCGGGATGGAAGTCGTCGCTTGCGCGCATACATACGAGGTCAATTCGTTCATCCGATGATAAAAAAATATGCGGAATTTTCGTTTTTCACGGAAAGTCTTTATACAGGGTCTCCCCGTTAAGTTATGTCACCATTTTTTAGGCATTTCCGATAGTGCAATTAAAAAATGTTTTAGACAAAACTTTGTCAGTACTTGGCGAGCTACATGTTCGCATATTCTTAAATCTAAAAAAATGCTTTTTTCGTAAAAAGGTAAAGGTCACCTTGACTTTTTTAAATGGCATCACATGTTTTGGATATCATAGCTAATACTCATAGTATCATAATATCATAGCAAATACCCTGTATGCAACTTCAATTTCTAAAAGTCTACAATTTTGAATTTCATCTACTCAATTTTGCTATAAATGCGTAAAGATCCGCAGTCTACTGATAAGGATTAAGAGTGTGCATAGGGAAATTTACAAATTCCGCTTATTTTTTTATGAAAAATGCATACACGCGACATGTTCGCGAAAACGGTCTGTCCCACAGCGTGCCGAGCGCGGTGCGAATATCAAAGCGTCGTCATTGACGACCCTCGACGCCCGCCGACGGTAAAGTGCCGCTTGACCCTGTCGATTGGTTCGAGCACGACCGTCAGCCACTCCAGAGTTAAATCAATTAAAGGGACGCCGTTTCGTCGTATTACTCGCGCGGTCGCCGGCCCGCTCGTAAATCCTGCGCCCGAACAGACGCTCGATTATTATCATTCGTCGCCGCGTGATTTTTGCTGCGCGCGGCCCTCCGCCGAACCACGCGAAGTACCTTTTCGGACCGACGAAATCATAGTTTCGAACGATGAGCATTGATTTAATTAATTTGAGTTCGATCGTTTCGGTAATGGCAGCTCTTTGACGCACCGAACTGCAATTAACGTAGCCGAGCACACGCCCTGACATTTGCAACGAATATAAAGGTATGGCGTGATAGCACAATGTGTGTCAATAATAAAATGAATAAAACCCGCGCGAACATGCATACTGTACAGTGATTCGATCAGGTAGTTTCCCAGCATCGCGCCACTGTTGATTGCTCGCTCGGATCTCATAAAACTTGCTCGAGAACGTTCCGCTGTGTAGGATCGACAACCCGGTGAAGATCATCGTGGAAACTTGCTGCTCGATCAGCGAACGCGACACTTTGAGACGCTGTCGAAGTTCCAGAATCGATACGCCGCGCCGCGCCGCGTCGCGCACTGACTGGGCCCGATCGAAGAAGCACGCGACATGTTTGAATAAATAGGGCCGTGGTGGCCCTAGTTGTCCTAGGCGCCACGAATAGCGAATATGGAACGCGCCCGAGGAGCTCCGAACTAGGACCGCCACCGGGAGCGAGACGCGCGGCCGGATCCAGGGGGCGTGGCCGTCAAAACTCGGCCGTTGCGAGTAAGTAAATCCGAGCGCTGGGCTAGGGAAACCGTGGCCGCATCGCGACACGTAGAAACCATAAGAGAGTCCGGGGATCTTAAGCACGACTTTCGATCCCGGTACGTTAACGTCCGGGCATTATAGACCGGTCGCATTATGTATCGGACGCATTATGCTAATCGGTCGGTGGCATCGTTTCTTTCCAAGAATGGAGCGGCGGAGAGCCGTGTGTGCACGTGTACGCATCGGCCAATGGAGAGCAAAGCGACGATCTTATCGTCGTGAACGAAAGGACTTCCTGATCTCCTGTACGCCAGCACGTTCTACTGGAAACAAAGAGCTCGTTTCGTGGATATCACCGACAAGCCGGGCCAGACCGGGCCCGTCCCATCGTTGCTTCCAGGGATCTACACTCCGAGATCTACACTCGCCGCGGAAAGTATAAAGTTCGTCCAAAAATGGAGGTCTTCGAAAGAGAAAATTCTGGTCGCGAACGGAGGCGGATCTAGGCATGGGCTTGGTGATTGGACAAGAACATGAGTCCCGTAGGGGGATTCCTGCAGGTGGAGAAGCCGTCTGGATACAAAACGTCTCAACGAAAGCTAAAGTATCGATTACCAGGACGACGCAAAGCTAACGGCTTCGAAAACATCGATTCCCAGGGATACACACGCGAACGTGAGCAAAGAACAGGGAGGAATTTGCTTTGAGACGCGAGAACGTAATTTTCTCAGGCGGAGGAGGACATGCAACGATACGCGGGTATTGTTTTAAACGATCGCTCTCCGCGAATTTACCCGTTTCCGCCCACACAGACCTGGCATTAGAGGCTTCCAGCGTCGTCTAATGGAATCGAGCAGACCTTTTGTTCGAGAGATGACCTTTCCACTATGTATCCGCGACCGTCGCGCGCGTCGGTCTACTCGATGCACGAACCATTCGCCGCAATTTTTCTGTCCTGTTGCCGATCCGAATCGGTCGCGTTTGCGAAAGAACATCCTGTGCAAGATCTCTTGTAATAAAATTTAGTTGCCAACCTAACACTGTCCGACCCTGACTGCAGCCATGGCCGCCATGAATTTGTCAGAAGCAGCCTAGCCGTCTCGCGGGGGTGACTATGGGTTCAACCGGTGATTTTCAGGGAACAGTGAATGTCCTCGCGAAAAGTCGACGTGTTTGCGATGGGTAACACTGGTCCGGTCCCTTTTGCATTCCGGTAATCATGCTGGGAAACAAGGACGTCTGCGGTTTCACGCGGAGCCGCGCTGAAACCCGCCTCTCGGCGAACCCGCTGCGAATTGCACTCGAGTTTACACGCGGCTTCGGTGTAAACGGCGCAACGTTCCCGAGTGTTTAATTTGGAGCCGAAAGCTCCGGCCGCGGCCGGGACGTAGGTGAACTCGCTGGGAAACCGCAGGATCCACTAGGTTGGATGCTTGCGATCCTCTGCGGACAGATCCAAGCCAGACCGAGGTTTCCCTCTCGTTGTCGAGGGGGAAAAATTTAATTCACCCCGTGCTTCCAAATCATTTCATTCTTCTTCGTTTCCTCTGTATCGCGTTGTTGTTGTAGACAAGACGGCAGGAATAAAACGCGAGTCGTGCCGGGAGACTACTCCCGTGTAGGGGAGTCCGTAGCGAGTGGAACAGCTCGATAGAGACATTTTTCGATATTGGGTACGCTTAGCTGAACAAAGTGCTTTCAGCTCCTTGCAACCATAACGCTGTCTCGTAAACGGCAAATTGTCCTTGACTGCCCCTAGATTGTCGCTGAACACAGACAACCGAAGTACACGCGTGATATTTTACTCCACGCTCGATAATTTACTTAACCATTCAGCGGAACCGTTTTACTCACGGCTTTTCTAACATTCCGTAAACATCGACTCGGTCAGAGTCCGAGTCCTTCGAATCGTTCGAAGAGTCGAAGCTTCGGAAAAGTATCAGCCTGAATCTCGAGCTGAAGGCGCAGCGTGTGTCCGAAGTGAAAGCCTGGGATACGTCGTTAAAAGGTGCGAACGTGGTTCAAAAAACGAAATAGCGAGAGAGGGAGAGAGAGAGAGAGTGGATAGAGGAAGGAATAGAGAAAGACATATTTACAAGACAGCCGTGTCCAGCTCCCGTGGATTCGGTGGTCGGCGTGTCCGCTTGGAGAATTTCAGCAAAGTCCATCGAACGAGTAGCACCCGGGGACGAGCAAACAACAGCGAGTCGGGAGCAGGTAGGACGGAACGGACACGCATAAACGTGTTCCCAGGAGCCGGAGATATATTTCGAAGGGCGATCGTCCGATTGTTTAGACTCGATGGGTCGTTCGGGTTAGGCTGCTCCCGTCTCGATCTTCTCCGTTTCCCTCGGCGATCGTCGTTTCATTCTTGCATTCGATGCAGTTCGTTCCTTTCCACCCTTTCTTCTGTCCACCCACCCTTCCCCGTCTTTCTCTGGCTGGCTCTATCTCGCTCCCGCACCTTTTCCTTCCCTCCACCGCTACCATCCCTCTCCACCACTTTCTCTCTCTCTCTCTCTTGTTCTGTCATCCTCATCCTCCCCCTCGCCCATTCTTTTCTTGTCTTTTTCTTCTGTTTCATCCCGGTTGATTTTTTTCGTCTGCGAGTCTCGCATACCTGACCACCGGCGAGCGCAGTCGCCAGCGATGGCCACTGCACTCTCTCCCCCTCCGCGTTTCCGAACGATTTATCGTTCCGGCGACTGTATTCGTAATTGCTGGACACGGGCACCGTGGCAGCCGCGCCGCGCCGATCATTTTCGTCGATTATTCGACCATCGCTGTCGTCGTACCGTCCGTTCCGACGCGAGAAAATTTCTTCGACCGTGCAACGGTGATCGATCGAACGAGCACGTTTCCACGCGAATTTACGGCTTCCCCGTTCTGAGTGTAGAACGGAGTCGAAAAGACTGCAACAGAGTCGAACTGACTCGAATAGAGAGTGAAAAAGTATCGAACAGAGTCGAACAGAGTGAAACAGAGTCGAACAGAGTGTGCAACAACAGAGTATCTCTCTCTGCGCATCGGATCTCGAGAACCCCGAAGGTATTTCGAACCGTTCGAAGCGCGTCGAGGCCATCGCTAGCAGAGTCGGTCCAACCACGAAGAACAGGCCCGTGAACCGGCAGAATCGGAAAGAAAGAGGAGGCAACGACGAGAGAGGGAATAGAGAGCGAGAGAGAGAGAGAGAGGGGGGGGGGGAGAGAGAAGAGAGAAAGGAACATCGCGTTGCACCGGTGACCATAGGAACGATGCAATGCGTGCAACCGCGGCGAGGCGCACGAGAAGGTTCTGCATTTAAATCTTTGCCGATGCAGCCCGAGCTGTTATTACGAGGTTCCTACACTTTTTCCTCTCTTTCGGGAGGAAACGCTGGCAGAAAACGAGCGAGCACGTTGTAGTTTATGCATGCCTCGCTTGCGACGACGACTGCCTCTCCGTACTCGAACTGGCAAACCGATGAAATTCTAATTGTTCCCCCGTAATATGAGAATCCGAACCCCCGTCCGCTCGTGTTCCCTCGTCGAATGCGAATGCTACCGAGGCATACGTGGCCGACCGCCGCGCCGCGCCGTGTAATACATATATTGTTTCTGTATCACGGTGCCGCTTTAATATAGTTCCCGCGACTCGAGTAACTTCGGTATCGCGTGCTTCAACGCGATGTATCGCCGTTTATAAATTACACACGATACCGATTGCAATGATCATCTGTTAACGAGAGACCTTTCGCGTAATTGAGGGAAATCAGCACTGCGAATCTTTCATCGGATACGTAATTTTGCTAATATCGGACCATACGACCCGGGTTTTGTTTCAGAAGTTGGAGCAATTCATGACTTAACCCTTCGCACTCGGACCTATTTTAACTGGACAATTAAACATTTCTTTCGACCTAGAATAATTCCATTCTACCGGTTATTTCATCTAACTTAACCACCTTGAAGATCTTTGTTGTTTTTAAAGATACGTCAAATGTCTGAAGGACGAGGTTGAATGGTAAAATGGGGCTCGTACGATACCAAGAAAATGTTTGTTTTTAACTAACGAGGTATTTTTTGATACATCAATCGATGAAGCTGGACATTCGTTATAAAAAAGTACTAACCTATGTATGTCGAAAAGTTAGTAGTTCAGGAGATATTTCAATTTAAATAACTCTAAAACAGCAGTACTGTCGTACTAAGTCGTTAGCGTTTACTTACTCGTGTAACGTCTTGATGCAACCGTAATGCTGTCTTATGTTTATGTTTTTATTATATTATTTTAACATATACCTATGTTTTGTATTTCTTTTATTTTTTCTAAAAATTTGTTCTTATTTAGGTTACGGATTATTTATTCATACAAATACCTTGAAAAATACATTATTGTATATGCAGGCAACTCATTTTGTGTGTGATGAGGTTAATAGTATTTAATATATTGCATTTAGTAAAATTTAACTTGTTGCATTAAAATTTTTAATTTTTTGTCATTATTGGGTTACGGGGAGGCGCAAGGTAGACACTTGCAACAGGCGCTTCATATCCTCGTTACGGCACTGGTCCGTAATAGTTGTAAGGAATATCGAAATAGCGAACATCGAGAGCGGACAGCTTGCGGCTCGACAGCGCGACGCGTAACCTTCAGGTAAAAACCCAGAACACATTTGGGGTTGCAGGTAGCGAACACGCTGGCAACAAAGTGTCCTTAGGACTTAGGACTAGAGTTATCTGAGCTTCCAGTGATGCTCGTAGTGTCAAGTACTCGGAGATCGTTTAATAAATCGCACTCTTGGCGGGCGGCTTCACCGTCAATAATTTTTCTTATTTATCGCCCACACCATTCATCCTTTCGATAGATTTAGCTTAATAAACTATTTCCCTACATAGCCAAGCGTCCCTAAAGCGTCGTGAAAGAAATTTAAAAGTCGAAAATAAGAGATACGAACGACCATTAAAAAGTACGGGGCACGAGATATTTTTTGACAGAGCAGGTTTTTTTTTAACGTAGCACTCTAGTTACACAAGGATTACGTGTACGCGAAGACGGTGTTCGATTATCGCGAGGGCGCATCGTATTTGTCTCGTAACGGTTTTGGCCCATTTAGATAAGGCAGATCCGATATCTACAGCTTGTCGCGGCGATAAGCCGAGTATGTATTTACTTTCGAACAGGAAAAGGAAGGAACAAGATCGGATTTCTGAATTTCTGATTTCAATGCGTTTCGATGAAAGTGTTAATACCTACTACACAATCACGGTGATTTTACACAGTGATTTGTGATTTTCGTGACCGCTTCTGATTGGCAGCGGACATACATACATAACTGTTCTTCGCGCAAGCCAAAGAGACATGATCTGTTATGTTTTCTATGAACGACATCGAAACAAAGTACGTTTCTCAAACTATCATTCACGATTCTATCATTGCGTTCATAATTGTTAAGTAATATATTGGTATTTTATAACATGTATAGGAAAAAGTTGTTCAGAATGATGATCTTGACAACATATTTCAAGATCATCAAAACCTGGGAGGAGTCCCCTTCTTGTAAATAATTACAATTTTTTTTTTTTTGCGTCAATCGTGTACAGCCTTTTTACGTCAATAGAGACATTACTGTACCCCCTACAGTTTGGAAAGAGCGGCAAGGGCGAGGCGATTGTTTCGATCGAATGGCATTTCTATAGCTCGTTTTGCCTCGTTTCGTCGGCTCCGTGAAATTGTCTGGTAATATCGTTCCATGGTCGCCTAACAGCGCATCGGACGACAAAGAGGATCGCCTCGTCGACGTCGATTCGTGAGAGGTTCGCGGTTGCGTCGACTCGGACCGCACGAAAGTGCACTTACGCTTCATTTTTCACCCCTTAACGAGCAACAGCGGTCCACTAATATCGCGGGAATGTCGTAAATTTAATGGCCCCGTTCCCGACAGCTTCTCTCTTTACCGGCGGCCATTATTCTCCGGCACGGAGACTTTTAACGTATCAAACGGCGACTAGAGTGTCTCGTGTGCACGGGCTACCCCGCTCGTAATTTTTCGGTAGCCTTTGATAACCTGCGGCGAGAGTATCGTGTTTCGAGAGAACACGTAAAGGTCGATCTACGCTATTGGGATTAACTGTGGCGGGCAAAATCACTAACTATGATTTAGCGCAGTGATCCCATCGAACAGAAACGTTTAGCATAACCATATTGGCAAAGAGTGTTTTTTGGTTGACGACGTAGAGGTCCGACAAGGTAAATTTTTCGGCCGTTATCGCGATAAGATCGATAACGGGCACACACAATGTACGTTAGGAGATAAAATGAAGAATTTCCCAAGCTTCCGCGTGCTACAAATAAAACAACAACTAATTGGTTGGCTGCGAACGCGAGGACCGATGAAACCTGAAGAGAGATAACCGTGTTTACGAATATGATTTCCGCTATTATCGTCGAACGTGGACGCGGCTATCAACGTCTCCGCAGATTTGACATGTTTACCATGTCCCTCCTCCACTGTTTACCACAAACATCGTAGCGGTTGTAAGATTTCTCTGTGGGAACTGCCGATTATCGTCGTCGAGCTCGTACTCACCTGAAACAAGAAAAAGATTCGAGGTTAAACGCGAATCGCCATTTTCTGTTGATATTTCAGGAGTATCTCGAGCTATTATCGTTATTATTTGATCGTAAACGTAATTGAGTCGATGATATCAATCATCTTTTTTTAGAAAGTGGCTCTTTCATTAAAAAGACTTCCAATTACATCGACGTATCGATCCGGTATTATAATTGTTTTGTACATACAGAATAAAATAAAAAAGTCCAAATAAAAAAGTTATAAAAAATGCTTTTTCAATTTTTGCATGTGACCTGATCAATTGTAATTTTTGCAAAATCTTTTATGCACATCATTTACTAAACCAATGCTTCTAATTGCTTACGAATAATCAGATCGTTTGGTATAATTATAAAAAAGTTATTCACTGTACATAAAAAAATTTCCTCGATAAACTAGATATGTACATACCAAATACATCATAATTTGTAGGAGAAAGGTAGCAATTTTTGAGTCCGGTAAAGTAAAGTATACCCAAATTGTTAACAACGCAACGGGTTAAACGTGTTATTTAAAATTGGATAAATCTACAAACAGTTTGTAATACCACACGAACTGTGTGTGTGTGAACTGTGATATCTGAAAATCTGATTGTAAAAACTTGCAGTGATTCTTTTAAAAATTACTCCTCCTTTTGGGTCACTCTTTGGCACGATGCTTTCGTCTCGCCAGCTCGACGAAGCAGCCACGGTACGATAGCGAATGCTCGCACGGTCTGTGTGTGATCCTTTGACGCGCGTCACTCCGTATCTAGCCTAATGACCGTACCGAATACGGCAGCGACCGAAAGAAAAGCGAGACCGAGACTGGAGTGTTTATCGCGCTCGTGCTATGCAACATTTATGCGAACCCCGGAGCGCGGGCGGTGCTGCACTTGACCCGAAAACCCGACACGAATTAGACAGAGCTCTCGCGCAAGGGAAACTCGCGCCGTAAAGGATCGAAATGCTGCAAAAATATCATATTCTTGCATAAAACGCTCTTACACGTATTATTATTTCATGATAAATTAGGAATACACTTAGCCTACGTGCTTGTGGCGCCCCCTAGCGGATCAGTTAAGCAAACACCAATGTGGCGGCCTCCTTCCCGGTCAAAACGCTTGAAATCGCTCAACTTTACACGCGTATAACTTCAGAACTAATGAACTCCGCGATTTGAAACTTCCATTTTTGGAGTTTCTCGTCAAAATCTAAAGAATTGTCTAAAAGAACTGCAACAATATTGGTCCAGAAAAGTGAAGATCAACCGGACTAGGAATATCGATGCGAAAATACAATAAAAGTGTTCCTATCTCTTGGGTAACGTGAACGCAAAGAGAATATAACCGACTGTTCGTAAATGTAACCGAGAAAATTTATAACGATCCACGTTCTAATTATAATAAATCCGCTCGCGAACGAGTTGAAAGGAGGATGAGCGATGAATAGTTACCGGTGGGCGGGTAAGTTGCTTACCTTATCCAGGGGTTAAAGGATCGTTTTCGCGTTTCGCGGCGCGGAGCACGACGGGCCATTGCGCGTGCCAACGCGGCGGCGGTAAAGACTATCTTTCCGCTCGAGCGGAATCGAAGAAACACGACGAGCAGAGTAACTCGTTTCGCTCGGGGAAGCCCTGGAGCGTGTGAATGGGAGAAGGGCAGAGAGCAAAGGGAGACAAGAAACAAAAAGGAGAGAAAAGGGGTTAGGAAGGGTGAAAGGCGTCGAGGCAAGTCGGCTCGGATCGGATCGGGTTGGATTTCTCGTCACAGAACCAATCTGCGTATGTCAAAGCTGCGAATGATAACCTGACGAGCGAATCGCGACGCAGCACCTCCGCGAAACAAAGGAAGAAGTGGAAAGGTCGTCGGCTGTGGCAAGGAACGTTATCTCTCCCATTTCCAACCCCCGTCCACCCCGCAAGCCCCCATTGGTCTTGGCATTCCGTGATTTAACCCTCTCTTATGTTTTCCTCCCTCTTACAATCCGCGACCAGCCCTTTTCTCGCGCAGCTTTTCATTTACTTCTGAGCGCCGCGCGCGCGTGTCTGTCTTTCTTCTTTCCTTCCTTTTTTCTTTCCTTCTTGCCCGCCTTCCTTTTTCATATCCGCTGTTCCATCTCGTCCAGCGCGCTCGAACGCACCAACTACAATACCAAGCGAGTCGAAAGACACCGTCGCGTCGGCCGAAGGAAAGACCTGTCGACCGCAAACCTGAAGAGCCGCGTCTGGCCTTCGTTCGACGCACCCCGGACTCCGGAGTCCGGACTCGTTCACCCTTCGGGGCTACCTCGCAGGATCGCACTTTTCCGTCCCAACGGCCAGCTCGCGTATTCAAACCAATCAATTGCTTAATCCACATTCCATCTTGTTTGCTTTTTTTATTGATATTGAAATTTGATGCATTTATAACAGAAACGAGCAGGTGCAATTTAAAACAGCGGAGAAACTTGGGATGTGTAGTTGCTCAGTAGTTTTAAAATTTAAACGAATTTTCGAAGCTACGTAAACTCTCGACACAATTCCGTGAAAGATTCGAGGATGTTTGTTTAAAGAATTGCACGTTACGCGGGAGAACGAGAAACAGTTGAAGGGTACAGGTGGATTAAAAGAATGGGTTAACTCATTTCCCCGGTCAACAGGCTAATAAAGTTTTTCGTTCGTGGAAGTTGATTCATCGCTCAACCTGATTCCAGTAGCAGTCTCCAGCGGTCTGCTCCAGTTTCGCCGTAGTTTCGGATGTTTGCGAAAAAAAAAAACAGAAAAAAAGATAAACGAGAACGCTCGACGGCGAGGCGCGTGGAGCGGACGGCTCGACCGGCGAACTCTCTGAATAGATTCGCGAAGGAAATCTTTACTCGCCACTCGCCACTAGCGAAAAGTCGACGGCGAAGGGAGGCGATGTGTACATAAGGTCAAGGAGTGCGTCGAGTGACCACGAGTTTCTCGAATCTCGAGTGTCGGTCGATTCGACCGCCATCATCCTTCTTTTTTTTCGACAACTCCTTTCAATTTCCTCCCTCTTGCTTTCCCGCCGCCCCTCCCCCCTTCACCCCACTCACCGGAGCGCAGAGCAAAAATGAAAAAGTCAACTTCCACGTTGGTATTTCGATCCTTCATAGAGGTGACCCGGAGTAAGAATTTGAATTATGTGTATATAATTTAACCCTTATATAGTCGAAATTATGAAGTCGAACCCTTATGTACCAAACTGTATGGATTATTTATATTTTTTTATATCTTTATGTGTTTGACATGTTTGCACGAATTCTGTAATATTTTTTAAAGAAACATCAACAATTTGTTGAAAGAAATACAGTAAATGGGTTGACTACACAAGGGTTAAATTCATCAAATCAGTAAAAGGCACCTGGCACCTCTGGAAATATTCTATGTGCCCTTTAAACTGTCGTGCCCAAGGTGGTTCGGAACCCACCTTATAAAAACTGTAGATCCCGTCGCGAAATAACCACAGCAGTTAAAAAGAGCGACGTAAAATAAATTTAAAAAAAAATGTTGAATGAATTTTTAGACACCCTGTTGAGGTTTTCGAATTGTCGAGGTCTGACTGTATCTTTCGAAATGTCCGACCGACCATAACATCCGAACGGAGTTCTGCCGACAGGGAACGATTTCACTGCAAGAGAAACAAGTTAGTCGAACGGCTGCTCGTTCCAGCGGGAAAATCGTACCCCTACCGAACGATCGAACCCGACTGGAATCAACCGATCGATCGGCCAACAACTCTATTCCCGATCGTATCCGTTTACCCGGAGCACCGCGAACCGATCGTAAAACCGATCCAAACGCGATCAAGGAGTGCAACTCGCCCACGGCCACGGCACGGCTCGGCGCGCGGCCCGAGCGGATCGCGAAGCGTTAAATCGCGTAGTTATTCATACGCCAGTATTTCGCACGCCGTTGAGCATGGATTACAGTGCTTCAGACACGATCGTAAGTGCGGAAATTCAAGGAATCGATCGTAATCGCCGGTGTTCGGAGACCGACACCTTTCCGCTTCGTAAAACCCTGATAGATTCGTTTTGGGCTGCTCTTTACTTCACCGGACTCAAAATTTGTGCCTTTTTCCTACGAATTATGATGTATTTGCTATGTAATCCAGTAGATTTGTACCCGGCGCGGATGCAGATCGAAGTTTCGATCCACTAGGATCAATCGTTCAGGAGTTATGCTTGTTTAAAGTTGTGCATTTTTCAGTGTTTTTGACAGGTAAGGGGGGCGCCGCCGTATTGTTTTGTAGTGACGATCGCACTCCGCGCCGCTTACCGAATTGGTTAGGATTAGGTCCAGGGGGGAGGGGGCAGCAAGGTAAGCGTCTCGCACTTACTTCTTGAAATTCTAGAGGTTACAATTATGAAAAACACTAATAGTTCTATTTCGAGAAAATAATCCCAGCCGAGTGTTCCAGTATTTAAAAAGCTATCTGCGAATATTAATGGGAGCGGCTGTATGCATTTAAATAGTTCGTTATACTAGAGCTGTTGGTGCAAGAACGGCTAGAGTCTGCATAAACCTTAATGGAGTTCTGGAATAACGTGAACGTAATTTCCTGAGCCGAGAGACATCGGAGACTGAAAGTTGGTCGTGGTAGTTGCTCGTCGGGGTCCTAAAATCGACGAGCTCTCGAAGTTTCCGTTCCACTTTCATTCACGAAGTCCGTCATTGTTCCCGAACCGTGGCCATCGATGATCGATCGGTTCTCGTTGAGAGGAACTGGTCTCGCGTTCGAACGGCAACGTCCTTCGTTTGGACAGAGGCTATCCATTCGCCTAAGCCGAGTCGTCGAGAAGAATGCAGCCGATGCGAGCAGTTCCGCTGCGTTCTGTATACCGACTCATGTATGTACCGATCCTCCAACAGAAGATCGCTTAGGAGATCACTTGCTAAGAGAAGTTAATTTTACTTAACAATATTCAAAACTGATTTCGTTACAGCTGCGCACAGATGACACGGTAGGAACTAGGGCTGTTACTTTCCTCCGAAGGTCGAAGATATCGTAGCTTCGATTTCAGAAACTTCGAAACTTTCTCCTACGAATTATGATGTATTTGGTATGTAATCCAGTAGATTTGTAACTCGTAAGAGAAAGGTACCAATTTTGAGTCCGGTAAAGTAAAGTTCACCCTAGGCCCGCATAAAATTTGTAAAAGGACCTTTCAGTATTTTTTCTACAATTCCGATCAATTGCAATTTTTGAAACAATTTCTTTTCCCATCCTGTAGTAAACTAATTGCTCTAGCTTCCCCCGAAAAAGTTCAAATCGCTAGTACAATATTAAAACAGTTATCGTCTTTTTTAGAGCGTGTTGATGTACAGCGGCAGTTGTTAATTAAAGTCTGCTTCCGTTGATATTCCTTTCAAAACGGTCGCTGACTGGTGCTTTCGCTCTGGACAGTTTCCGACGAATCGCGAGGAAGAACGTGGCGGTGTTAAATTACCGGGAAATCGAAGATAATCGAGAGAAACGAATTTTCAGATGCGCAGGTGGCGCGAGCGGGAATCTACGAGAGCCCGGTATTGTTTAATGGGAACACAAAGTAGGTGTCGGACAGCGGGAAACCCAGCGGTGGTCACTGGAACATTATTTTCGGCTCACGTGCGTTCGTCCACGGATAACCACGGTGGCGAGGCCAGAAGGGACGCGCAGCCATCACGGTCCGATGGTGTTCGCTTGAAACAAGGGGTCCGATTTCGGTGATCCGGCGCGGGAGTACCGTCGAATCCCTCCTGGAATACCGTTATCGTATAAATTCGCGAGCCAACTTCGGAACGCGCGTCCGCGGGGCAAACGCGCGCGATCCTCTCCTCTCTCCTCTATGCTCCCTCCTCTCACCAGCGCGGCGGTAGCCCCGACGCACAGTGGTAACGACCGAAATCATGACCAAAAGTAAACCATCTTTTTTCGGTAGTTTAAACAGAAATCATTGTATAGTAGTACTTTGTTTATAAAGTTCCCGAGTTTTTCTGTTACAACCACAATATTTAATACGCACTTCTGTCGGAGATACGCAAGTTCAAAGTTGGTAGTTTCAAAAGACCGGGGGCATTTTCAACCATAATTGAAATTACCTTTGGGATTTATGGGCAAACTTTACTTTACCGGACTGCGAAATCTACACATCCGTTCCATTTCACATTAACGAGAAAGTTCGGAAACAAGAAATTAACAAGTTAGGATTGATTACGTTAAAATATTAATAACTATACCAATTTAGATGACAACGAAATGAAATCTGTACGAAATGCTCAGCATACCTACTTGAAAAGCTTCCGCGATGCAAGAATTTCCACAATTTCGTTGGAACACTTGAAAATCGCTAATGAATGAACGCTGTTTCAGAACCCTGTTAGCACTCTTCACTTCCATTAGAAATTATTCAATTTCTTTATTCTAAATAAATTCGTCGGGTAATTTTTATAAAACAATTTATATCCGACACATTGTGTACCCGGTAAAGTTAGTGTTAAGAACGCAAAGCATGATATAAATAAAATCGAAGCCTGATTCTTCACCTGCTGATCATGACTTTTTCCAGCTTTTCGGGCCAATACCCAACTGTGCTTCGTTCCCGCTACGGATAAATAGTCGTCCGCGCGTGAATGGTCACAAAACGGTTAAGAGATTTACGTCACGGGTAGAAACGAGTTTCACGCGCGTGTCGGGTCATCCGCGCGACCGAGGACACGTCGAATCACGCTGTTCGACGAATAAACTAATCGACGCACCAATCTGTTTCTTCCAAACGCGCATTCGGCCGATAACGCCGAAGTCCATCGATCCATAGAAATCGAACACGTCCAACGGCTTTTTAAGCGACTTAATCGTGCCGAAGTTCCCGTACGTGTCCACACGCGACACGACACGTATTCCGTGATCCGTTAACCGTTAAAATTGGCACACTTTGTGTGCAAATAGAAATATGGGATACGTGTTTTTGGATTTTTTGTTCTCGACGAAGCAGAGAGAGAGTACATCCTGAAATAATTACCGAAGCTCCAAGCCCGGTTAATTTTCTAGTGCCGCGTAGAGACCGCTAAGTATACAATTGTCTAGGTTCTAAATTACCAACTTCCAACCGCTTTACAACCATAATAACGCTGGAGCACGTAACGCGAACGCTCGATGTTGCCTCGGTTGGGGAAAGAAACGAGTTGGAACGTCCGAGCAACGGCGCCGCATGGCCACGACCGACCGGTCGTTATAATTTTGCGTGTTAAGACAACGCGGTGCGCCGTGCATTCTATGTATATGTACCTACAATATATTATCGAGTTATTAACGAGTAGACCGAGGCGCGTTCCCTCGGCAGCGAACCTGTTTTCTGCTGGACAAGCGGAGAGCTCTGCGTAGACGCAAGAAATTATCAGCCACCGTTGCCCGAAGCCTGTCCTATGTACGAGCACAGTTGTCCGCGATTTCGTTCGCTCGATCCATAACGTTTCAATTTTCTCTCGCTCGAGGATCTAGCGAGGTGGAGCGAGCGGGTATCGACCGGCCAACCGCAACTAATGTCTTCGTTACTCACTTTGCGTGCAGAATTACGATCGCGTCGTATTGTGACGGTCCGACAACTCGTCAACAGTTTTCGGAGAGGGTTAGCTCGCCTAACGCCGCACGGTGGTGGTTCGAGACTTTTTGAAATTTTAACTATACCCTAGTATATATTTTCTAAACATTCAATTTTTACATTTCCTGTGTACATGCGTACAATATTCAGATCCAACATTTATCTCATATGAAAAAGTGTGGGTTAAAAAATTGAAAGAGATGAATTATTTTACAGTACGTATGGTAGGCATAGTAAATCGATGAATTTTATATTTATCGTAAACTAGTGTTTTTTATTTAACATGCGGAATACGACACTGGAGAAATTCTGCTTGTTCGCCTATACCATTTGAAAACTGGACGCTAGAGTTTCGTCGAGGGTATGTACATATTTTTAGAGGAAGCGAAGCACACATCGGGACCGAGGGACGGCGGCAACCAGCTGCGACGTCCAAGATGGACACGGAATATCGATCGACCGCCGTGTTCCGTCTCCTGTCGAAGCGACAGAGCGACAGCCTTACGGCCGGATAACCGGTAAGCGTCGTTCGTAACGGTTAAACGGTTATCGGTGTTCGAATAAAACCGCGGCGAACGTCAGCGTAAACGGATCTCTTTCATTCGTGCAACAATACCGGTGGTTGTCGCGGCACCGCGCCCCTTATCCGGCAAACTTTTCACCGATGGAGCTTTCGCGACGGTTTCGCTTTTGTGCTCGGAAAGTTTACTCGACGTACCGTGACGTCGCCGTGCGTTTTTTTCCCTCCCTCCCTCTCTTTTCACCAAGAACAGTCCTGACAATGGAAACACACCGTGCATCGGCGGCTCGCTGCTGCAGCCACGGACACAACGGAGAACGGTTCCGCCCGACGATGCGCGCCCGATTCACCCTTTTGCCGCGGCGATCGCGCCCAGACGCAGACGAGACGCCGCGTCGCGCCGACTACTCTCCGAATTTCTTCAAAAGTTCAGAAAGATCCCCGAGCAACGTTCCTTCATCTAGCCGTTCGGGAGACGTTCTTCCACGGATTCGAACCAGACTCGCCTGATAAGGAGAGGATGAAAGTTACCCCCTCTCTAAACCGTTACAGACGAATATCTCTAAAAATATTGATTATACAGAAAAATGTTTCAGATGAAAGTTGTTCAGTACCGAGGGGGGCATCATGTGGTGGGACTTTCATCTGAAGCATTTCTGCGTTTAATCAATATTTTTGGAGATATTCGTCTGCTTTATGAGTGAGCTAGTATACAGGGTGTCCCAAAACTCCTTCGCTTCCCGGAAATAGGAGGTCCCTGAGATCATTTGAAGCGACATTTTCGTTTGCGAAAATGGCCGCCGCGGCTTTGTTCAGGAGTTACTAACGAAAAACACTGACTAATCTCACCCATTAGTGCGCGACCTACAGTAGCGGACAAAAGTTGAAGGCCGCTCTAGAAAAGACGATAACTATTTTAATATTGTACTATACGATTTGAACATTTTTGGGAAGCTAGAGCAATTAGTTTACTGCAGCATGTGGAAAGAAATTTTGGACTCGATTGGTTTATTGAAAACCTCCGCGACTTCCAGAAATCCCGGCTCCATCCACGCTCTTTTTGCTAGGAAGAGGGGAGTCTTTTTAGCGGGGCGTCTGTCTTTTTGCGAGTCACGCGTATCGCAATCTCCGCGCGCGAGAAAACGAGCATCGTGAGACGAACAACGACGACGCCAGGCGTTACATTTGCCTGCTCGGTAGCTGCGGAAAAAGTGGACCGTCCCCGATAAGAATCCGTTAACCCTGTGCTGGCCGGAGTTTTTACAGAAGCTGCGTGCCGTTTCGCGCGCGAACATTCGCGGGCAGTGGTACGTACTGATGATTAGACAGCGGATTCGATGCATTCATGACAAGAATAAGTATAGGTGCAACTTAGAACAGCAAAACATTAGAAGAATTTAAATATACTGTTACAGAATCTGAAAAGATACAGTTCGTGAGAATTATTATCAGTAGACAGCGTATCTTTGTGGAAACTAAAAATCCTGTGCTATAATTACTTGACTACCAAAAGTACCGTATGAGGTATCACATCAGTTTTACATCGATGAAATGAAGAAAATCATATAAAATAATATTTCAGATCGGAGAGAGAAGAGAATTTCGGCCTTCGAATTAGAATAGCTCCGTCTGCAAAGTATTATAACATAATAGGAAGTTTGAAATTTTCCTTCGTCGGCCGTTTTGGTTCTATGCTCCCCTCTCTCTGTTCACTTTCATCTCCCACGGTCGCGATCGAAGAGATCGTCGTTAATCTCGAGAAATGCGAGACAAAAGAGATTCGAGGAGTAATTAAAGAGCAGACGGGCGTCCGATACCGGCCGTTTCCTACGGCAGACGCGGAAACGCGGTGGCAGAAAAGTCCGGGGGGTGGAGGGAGATGCAGAGGAATGGACGGAGGGCCAGTAAGTAGAAAAGATAGAGAGAAAGAGAGCCAGACAGAGCGAGAGAAATCCTTTGGTACACAGGAAAAGAGGATAACGAAGGGAACAAAAGGAAACGAAAGGGAAAGGAGTAGGAAAAGAAGTCGCGACGGTGGAACGGGGAAGAGAGAGAAGAAAGCGGAGGGAAATACAAAGAGCAGAAGAAACTGGAGGAACGAGCTCGAATCCTCGTGTCCCCTTTTACCCCCGCAAATATTTTGTCTTGGGCTACGACGGCTTTTTCCGCCGCCGCGTTGCTCTACCTCTCTTTCTCTCGTTTCCACCCTGTTTCTCTCCCTCCCAATCCCCCTCTTTGTCTGGCCGTCTGCGTCGACGTCGAATTCATCGTTAATCGTCGAGAGGTTAAGTACTACGGATCGTCGAATCGCAAATGGGAGCGTCGCGTCGCTTCGCGTCCTGTCGGCGGGAAAGAAACGAAGAGGCATCTTCAAAGTTTGGAGACACGCCGGTGATCCTCTTAATGCGGGAGCAAGCAATGCGCCGCAGCCTTTATTGCGAGCCCTTCCGCAATAAACTCCCATTGAAATGCACGCCGCCGAACCGAATATTCCCGCCGGATGGCAATGAATTATGCAGAGTTATCGGACAGGACCGAACCGCCATACCGGGCCGGCTGCTTTTCTTCGAGGCTCGTTCAAGATCCGATCCTCTCGTCGATTCCCGTTCGAATTCACAGGGAACGGAGTGTCCTCCTTCCTTCCTGCTGAACGATGCTACCGAACCACAGATAACGAAACAAGGTGAACGGTAATTATATAAATGTAAATCGACGATCCGCATTCGATTACTCCTCTCATTTGTCTCGGCCCCGACTCGTTATCGGTGTCTCGCGCAAACTTGCTTGTATCCTTCAAACTGTAACCTGCTTTCCGAGACGGCACCTCACCCCTTGACATACGAAGGTAATGAAATTCCATCCGAACTTGCAAGGAAACATAACGAAAACACAAATCGATTTCAGAATTAATCACACTTTGGGTAAACTATACTTTAGCGGACTCAAAATTTGCGAACTTTCTCCTATAAATTATCATGTATTTGGTATGTAATCCAGTAGATTCGTACCCGGCGCGGATGCAGATCGAAGTTTCGATCCTCTAGGATCAATGGTTCCGGAGTTATGCTTGCTTGAAGTTGAGCAATCAGCAATGTTTTTGACAGATAAAGGCGCCGCCATATTGCTACGTCTTTGTAGAGACGGCCGCGTGCTGCTTACCTTGCCCCCTCGTCAAGTCCCTTTTTCGTCGATTCTCTTATCGTTAGAAATGTTTTCTTTCCTCGTTCTTGAAGTGAAGGTGCCCTTGATATCTCTTAAAAAAATTACATAAACACAAAAATTTTTTTGTATCGTATGAGCCCCATTTTACCATTCAACTTTGTCCTTCAGACATTTGACGTATCTTTAAAAACAACAAAGATATTTCAGGTGGCAACGTTAGGTGACTCGCCCTGTATATGTATTATATGTACATACGAACGATTCGCGAACTATAGTCACCCTTGGACCGAAGGAATGCACGGTGGTATAGTTTATGCATTGACCACATTCCTCTCCCATGCCTTGAAACGCTCGCTCCTCTTCCTCCATCTCTTTCATTTAACACACCTACGTTCCTTGGGGCCCCGTTCCTACATGGTCCCCCGTGCATGCTCCCCCTGTCCGCTCTTTTACTTTCGGTCCGGAGAGTCGACGGCACACCTCCCTCCCTTTCACCCAGCCTCCACCCCCTTCTCTCATCGTCTCTTTATCTTTATCTTTCTCTTTCCGATTCTCGCATGCGCTCCGTTTTTCTTTTTCCCCTCTTTTCATTCTTCGTCCTCACCAAAAAGCTAGGCCGTCGCTTCTCCCGCGAGCTGCAAAGTCGCCCTCCGACGGTATTTCCGCGTTTTTCCAGAGAAAGGGGATGCAATCTTCACACGAGGCAAGCGACGATCGATAACTCTTCGCGGCGATGGAGTACGTTTTGTTCGAAAATCGTCTTCATCCCCCAACACTGGCTTGCTAACTTCATCTTCCAAGCACAAAGCTCATCCCCGAACTTCGCGCCGACATCCTCCTTCTCTGACAGTTTCTTCGCCGAAAACACAGCCTGCAATTTCCTCCCCTGTTAGCCAGCGCAGAATTTATACAAAATGGTTGTTTGTCCCTGAACGTATCGCTTCGATTAGGAGCAGGAAGCATGGAACGGAAATTCTGAATAAGGCTCTTAACAAGGGAAGTACCCCAAGCGTCCGACTTCGATTTTGATAATCTTTTGTGAGACGATCGTATATGGATCCCTAAAGATGTCTGCAAAATATTAGGTCAATAGTTTTAAAGATATAAACAATTGAGGGAACTTTCACGCAACCTGCTTACACGACTAATGGAACAAGGCATGATTACAAACGAATCAAATTTGATTTCATCCTTCGAAAACTTCACGACGAGTGTGACTCGTTAAAGACTCAACAAAAAATTACGAAAAAATTCACGAACATTCTACGTAATGACACACACAGCAGTGAATTATTTCAGAATTTTCGGTTGCGAGATCGATTTTTAAGAAAATCCGGAATCATAAAATAGCCGATTTCCCAAGAGAGAAGCTACGCAATAAATCCGCAAGTTTTACGGACGAGCATCCTATTGAATTTCAAATAGATTGCCGAGGGAATGAGTTGCGCAGACTGGAAACTTGTCCACGAGGATCGAGAGGATTCCGATCGAGTGAGCAACATCTGCCGCGAATCGTTCGCGAATAATCGGCTGGGAAACGGCCGCCTCCTATCGCGATGCGTTTATCCACCGATTCATCTCGGAGATCACGGCGAATCGATCGATCGATCGAGAAATCGTGCTCACGATCGCGTCAGGTATCGCGCGTGCAACGCATCATCCTACCAGCCGATTGATCTCGATCACGCACGCCAGTTCGATCACCATCCAGCTTGAACCGAACGGAAAGAATGCGAATTCTTCAGACGCTACATGCTCGACTATTTTCTGAATGAAAACGTTTTGACGCTGTTGCGACACTTGTAGGTTTACATTTATTTAGTCATGGACTTTTTCATTGCTGAAAAAGTTTCATCGCTTCATTTCTGAAAATGGTACTCCAAGGTCATCCAAACGTCAAGGTATACTAGGTCGTTGAATTCGTCTTAATACGGGCTATAATACTGTTAAGTCAAAAGTACAAAGTGCCATTTAAAAAAATGAAGGTGGCCTTGACAATACTAAAAGAAAAAAAAAATTACGAACTTTCTTTTACTAAAATGTATAGCCAATCGAAGACTGATCAACTTTTGTTTAAAATACTTTTTGTCAGAGTATCGCAAGTACTTGAAACATCGTGAAAAGTGTTATGTGGCACACGCTGTACATTTTTTCCGAAAACTGTACCCAGCTCTGGGTACGAACGAGATATCTCGTCTGCGAATGCGAACGGGTTAATTAGCCGCGGTGCCTAAGGATATCCAGCTGGCGCGTATAATTCGCGGCGAGGGAGCGCTTAAGTTGCTCTCGGTGCAATTATAGACGGAATGATGTCCGTGAATCGTTAATGTTCCAATATCTGGCGGATCGATCGCGGAAACCGCGCGAGTTCCAGGCCCGAGGACTCGGACCAAATAAAAGTAGAAGGAAATCGATGGACGAGAGGGAGAGGGAGAGGGAGAGGGAGAGAAAGTGAGAGAGTAGAGAGAGGGACCGTGAGAAGGGTGTGCGCCGCGGCCAGATCCCCTCCATGGTCCCGTGGAATTAATCGGAATTCCGATGCGAATAACACGCTCGGGAAGAAAGTCGAGCTGCCTGGCGTCGTCGTCGCAACCGACGAAATTCTGAAAAATTCTTGTCGCAACCCTTGCGACCTCGGCGAGGTTCCAAGGTCTTCGGGAGACGCGACGGTGGTAGCGTTTGACGACCTGGGAACGATGATCGAGAGCACACGGCGATCGAGAGACGCGTTCTCCGAGGCAATGCCGTTTGCGCCGCGGTGAAACAGGCGAGAGAGAGGGGGGGGGGGGGGGAGAGAGAGAGAGAGAGAGAGAGAGAGAGAGAGAGAGAGAGAGAGAGAGAGAGAGAGAGAGAGTAGACGTCGGGAATCCATTATAGTCGGCGATGACTCGACTGGAAGGACGAAACGAGGACACGATAGGTAGCAGTCGGTGGAAAGTAGAAGGTGGTCGGTTTCAGCAAAGTGGAAAAGAAGAAGGGCTGAAAGAGGGAAGAAGGAAGGAAAGACGCGGAAAGATGGGGAGAGACCGGATTCCAGTTTGGTCCTGGTTCTCTTTCTCTCTTTCGACTCCCTCCTCCTCTCCTGAACCGACATTCCTTTGCCCGTTTCAACCTGCCTGCCGGTCGCCACCGTTTTAACCTGCAGCCCAACACACTATTACGCCTGGCCTAAGGCGCTCCTACATTTAACTACACGCCGAGTGGAACGGTGGAGATAGGTGTGCGAACACAGGCCCGAATGGCCCGAAACGAGCCGAGTTCCTGCCCCTGCCCGACAACGATTCCGAAGAGACGGCCGTGCCCCGAGTCAATGGGACCACGGCTTTTGAATTCGCAGTCGCCGCGGCACGCCGACTCGTTTATGTTTTAATCGCGCGGCATTCGATCGATCCGACCAGCTCCTATCGACTGCTGAGAACGCTTTCACACGGGGCAAACGGATCGCGATTCACGCGCCGCACACGTATCGCACAGCTACGTGCACGTGGACAAGATACGCATAGTATCGGCACGGGAACGGTTGATTCGCGAGCAGGGTTGCCATCTGTAAGCTCTCTCGCCTTCTCGGGAATCTTGGCGGGTTCGAAGGTGGAGAGAAGTTAGCGAGAGAGCGGCTCGTTGTCCTCCAAGTTTAGACAGGACCGTTTCGCACGGTTTAACGATCGCGCAACGACGATGCCATGCCAGGCTGCGGCATGTCCAAATCGGCCAACTAGTTTCGCTCCGAAACCAAAGCCGACCAGAGCCTCTCCGGGAAACGGTCCCTCGCGAAACGTATTCAGACGCGCAACAAACAGCTCCTCGCAGCAGCTTCAACCTGCTTTCATAGACTTTTCAGACGGTTCCGCCGAGGAACGAACATATACGGAGAATTCGCCTAATGCCGGACACGCTGGCGATTCGTTTGACGGAAAGACGACGCAACGGAAGGTTATACCCGGGGCTGGATTAAGCCCCGTGGCAGAAATAGCAAATGCTACGGGCCCCAAAGCGGGCGCTTCATCGAAGGGGCGCCGATGCATGAGCGCTACCCTGATTTAGATCTACCCTGTCATCAACCAAAATAGTCCACTAACAGACAGTGCATATAATTGACACAGATCTACACAGATCTTATCGGCTTTTTAAGAGTGACCGAATATTTGTGGGAGTCACTGTACCTAGCTATTCACATACTACACAAAAAAAGAATAGATTTTTCGAACGTTCGAAACCAGAATGTGCTCTGTGATTGCAGGAAGAAGTACGAGAGAGGCGGCTAAATACCTAGGTCGCTCAACCTGTGCGAGAATTTGATGGTCCCCGTAGGGGTTAAACCCCCCCACTCGGGGGACCGGTCGCGACGCGACGTTAAAGAGTCACGGGCTCCGACACCGAATATAAATTCTTTCCCTTAAATATTTGAGAGTGTTCGCGTCTCGGTATGTACCTTCCTCGGGCGGGGATGCTCGAGGAACAGAGCAGAGCAGAGCGGAATCTTCCCTAGTACGGATCCAGCAATAAAAAATTTATCAGACGCCAACGATTCTCGCTTGATAGCGAGGTTGAACGAGCAGCAGCATGGACGGGCGTGTGTACCTTGTCCCGCGGGATGCAAACACGGTTATCCGACACCGACAGCGAAGATTAAACGCGCGCGAGATAGGATGGTTTTCGTATCACTTATCATTTATTAGCGGCACGGCGCGTCGGCTGCATCCGCTACCGAACAATTCGGAAAACTGAGGGAAAAAAATCGCCCGGGCACCGACCACGACTAATTGGTCGCTCCTGAACACGAGTCGAGCGTTGAACGAACGCGACCGACCCGACCCGGCCCGACGAGACGAGACGAGACGAGACGAGACGAGACGAGACGAGATGCGACGGCCCGGTGAAAATGCGACAGTGTTCCATGTGCGTCGGGCGCAACAGCCGGAAGAAATTCCGAATCGAATCGAATCGAATTGGACTGCCGCGCGCGTTTTCCGTATTTTCGCCTCTGCCTCGAACCAACCGGCCGTGAAAACTCGCGCGAACTTGGCCTTTGCTTTTCCCCAGTCGTTTCCTCGACCTCCCTCGAACCGCGTCAATTGCTAAAAATTGACGATTTCCTATCGTTCATTCAATCTCTCTACTCTTTCTCTTTCCTATTTTTTCGGGTTTAATATACATACGGTGACCAGAATCTAAGTATTAGTACAGCACACCGACAGCAAACAATAAGAAAACTTTTATATTAGGGCAGTGGTCGGCAAACTGCGACTTTCAACCCTCCGACGAATGTGCCCGAGCCTATTTTGACCGGGAAATATTTTCCATAAAGATCCGCAGTCTAATTATCACATTAGTAACAAATCTATTGCTATGTATGAAGGATTCCCCGCGCAAGCGACATCGTTGTCTCGGCGCGCGCGAACAGATGAAGAGAACGCAAAGCGACGAGCGAAGAATGAACGTTAGATTAGAAATCGGCAGTCGTGTCCGGTTGCCGCGAGAGCGAACATCATCTTGTAACCTCATCCAGCCGAGTATGTATCGTTAGGATAAAGTCGCGTTGTTTCCCACACATTCTTGGAAGTCAACTCATTGAAAACCCGATCCTACGTGTATACCTAGTTATCAACATGTTTAGAAATAATTTGAATGACCAAAGACAATTTCCCATATATACGATATAGTCATAAAAGTGAAATTTTTGCACGTGGTCCTAATTCGATGACCAGGGACCGTATCTTGTGGATTTTCGTCGCCGGGTGTAGAAAGGTCCGACCACCGAGGAACGGGAAGAGAAGCGGAAGACGAGGAAGATAGCTCGCGGGCGGAACAATGGCCGAAAATTGCTGAGTAAAATCGTTGGGAGGAAATGGCTGCGAGACGCTGGATTCGCACAAGAGTCGGGCCCCCGTTCCTCGGCCATTGTTCCCTCATACTCGCGCCATAAAGCTCGGATATCGTTGAACATCTAGGCCAAGCACATCAAAACTCGATCCTTAGTACATTCTTCGAGGTGCGTTGGTCTTCCTGGTTGAAATGCCACTTGGTTATCACGGAAATGTATGAATTACGAATTTGTTGAACAAACGTTGATTATACTTCAAATATCTTTGTTGTTTTCAAAGATGTATTAAACACCTTGAGGACAAAGTTGGATGGTAAAATGAGGCTCACACGATACCAAAAAATTTTCTAGCTGCGACACTCTTTAGTTCGTGCCTGATTTTCATACATAAAAAAGCGAATTATATAGTCACCATTCTTCTCTAATTGCAGAATGAGTTATTACGTCAATTTAAAGTAGCTCCGAGTGCAAAGGGTTAATAACCATCTTCCGGAGTGTTGGATCGTGTCGCTGTGTTTCATATTTTTCACGAGACGCGGACGCGTGCGATATCCAACAGATTTTCGTTTTCTCCGTCTCGGTGACTGTGTCTACAATCGTCGCCGTGACGTGGGACGCGAGACGTTGTAAAAACGATCCGTTTCCTCCGGAGCGATGTCCCGTGGTACGAGCTGATTTTTCTTCTCTCCGCAAACGTTGGAAATAACGTGGGGTCCGGTAAACCGACGCGACGGAAGCGAGCCGCGCGCTCGTTGTTTTTCCACGGGGCATCAGCCAGTTTTGTCGGCCTGGAATAACAATGAGACCAACGAATGCACTTCCTCCGGCACCGTAATTAATGTAATTCAGCCGGCTCCGAATAGCCATTTAAATTGATCCCGGAGGTAGGTGCGAGCTTACACCAGCGAAATTCATTTCGCCGGCGGAGCAGAAAGAACGCGTTGTTCCTTCCTTCCGTTCTCCCTCTCACTCCCCTCTCTCTCTCTCTATGTATAATTCTCTTTCTCCTCTCGCCCTTTTCACTCGTCTACACTCCTTGCTGATCGAACTACCGAGACAAGCTTGCTTGATTGTCGCCGGTAAATACGTTCATCGGCACGCAACGCTGTATGGAATTGCATTATTATTGTGCTATTTCGCCCGAAAAGTCGATTTCAAAATTCTGCGTAAGTCGTACAATTTTTGCTGGCCGACGTAGCTGAAGGTCTGAAGAACGAGGCATCGTTTTTGTTACTTGTACACCCGTGAAGCACTCCACTTCATCGAAACTTCTTCAACAGTCTCCAAAACAGCGTTAATTCATTAATGGATTTCATTAAACATTAAATTCATTCATTCATTTAATTGAATTATTCATTAGTTCATAGCGGATTTGATGCATTTATGACGAAAAGGGTACGTACAATTGAAAACAGCGGACATGTTAAAAAGATTTAAGGCCACCAGTCTATTAGCTTCATCTTAACAAGATAATTAAAAGAAGAAATGAACGTAAAAATCCCTCGCGGCTATTTGAATAATTTCGTTCGAAACCTTAATTTTTCTTTTGTCGCGGGGTTCGCTCCGAAAGCAGAGCTCTTACCTGGCACATATTTTAAGGAAATTGCGATCGCGATTAAATTCCAATCATCCGTACGGGATCGCCGTGACTCAACGAAAATGACCGGGGAGACGCTTATTCGGGATCCCTCGCGCTAATAGGGTTCCGTGGAAATAATTGCGAAAGTTTCGTCGCAGAATTTGACAAGGGTGTCCCGTTACGTCTATCGGCGCATAGACCGGCGCCACCTAATTAAAGCGCGTCGAATTCCACGCGTAATCGAAGCTTAATCCGATCCCGATGATCCCGAACGCGAACACGGCCCGTGGACGTTAACGAAGAAGATTGGCTGCCGCGGCGAACCACCGGGTAATTAGCGAATTTAGTGGCCGACGAGAAATGTCGTCCTCGGTAATAGCTATCGTTGCGCTGTCGAAACCCGGTCGCTGCCGATGCATCGTAACCTTATCGCTCAATCGAAGGGGTCGCGAGACGAAGCGAGTGTCGTTCGAAGCAACCGAATCGGTCCGAACAATTCTAGCGAGACTCCCGATCCTTTTACATCCTTTACAAGCCTTGATCTAAGAAAATGGTAACCGTACGATCTAAGAAAAACGAGTATCCCCTCTACATGAGTGATCGAAATGAACTTCTCTCGTCGATAACCGTTATGAGCGATCGAAATGAGAATTGCAATGCTGGAAACGCGAGTCTACCCCCTTAATAAGCGGACCCCGTTTCCGAAACGCGGCGAAACGATATCGCGTTCTGCGAAACGTGCAGTTGCGTTTTCTTTTTCGGTGGAAGATAGAGAGACTGTTCGAGCTATCGGACAACGGCTCTTGGCTCGTTCCAGCGACATTTCCTCGACCCGTGTCACCTTAGATAAACGTTTGCGGTGAACACTCGCGACCGTTTAACGGTTCTTATCAAATTTACTACTGGACAAACAGCAAGCTTCCGAGCGGAGAAGCTACTCTCCACTTTCTCTCATCCCATGCGAAACCCAAGAACCGGAAAATCGATCGACTACGCATAATAGTATACACAGTGAACTAATATTCGGACACTTTTAAGAGAACCATCGCTTTATTCGTAGCGGATTCATACGACTTGTCATAATGTCCTCAAGAATCACCTCTTTTAAGGAAGTACAACATTTTTGGGACACCCTGTGTATTCAAAATGTGAGCGATTGGTGGGCGTGAGCAGATTTTATTCGCTCCGCGTAAAGTAAGGTAAAATCGACAAAACCAAAAATGTTGACGACGAAGGCGTGTTTTTCATTTTTCCGTGCGATTAGGGTTCCCTACGTTCAGGTTTCCCACGTTCGTCCTAGTTTTTAGTGCATCCGGGGACGTCCAAGAAGAATTTCTTTAAGGATCCGGGTTTTTCGATGTTACACACTTTCTCCAGTACTTGAAAGAATCTAAGCTCTTTTACGATGTGGATACAACGAAGCAGATGATATTATTGGCTGTAATCGCGACGCAATCGATACTTATCGGCCATTAGAACGACCGCAAGATAAGCTCGAGAGCTTTCCAGGTTTTCGTAAACCGCAAGAGAAACAACAGCTACGAAACCCATCCACGGAATCAGCCATGAAACCCGAAGAGGGATGACCGTGTTTACTGATGCGATTTCCATCGTTATCGGTACATAAACGCGAGCGCGGGTATCAAGGTCCCCGCGGATTTGAAATCGTTGGGCAAATATAAAGGAAAACGAACAGATCTCTATGTTTTTACCGTAAACGTTCTGGTAAAGCTTGGTAAGATTTCTCCGGGACAACTGCCGATCATCTCGCCGCTCAGCTTCTACTTACCTGAAACAAACAAAAAGATTCGATACATTTTGCATTAATATGTGGGGGGGGGGGGCTCGTCTAATAATAATTATTATTAGACTGCGGATTTTTATAAATTCATGAAGAAATTTGCTAGGTGAAATGTAAAACAGTAGACTAATGTAATAATATTGTAATAATATTGTATTTGCAATAACAAATAAATAAATAATTCTATCAATAAATAAAAGTTTTAATATTCTTGAAATAGCTTCATCGAACAGTCGAGCTTACAAGTGCCTCGCATTAAATCCAACACTAACCATTAAGCTTTGTCTTTATAAAAGAATCCCTAAGCAGTTCGCCGCAAGTTCCCGGAAGGAATCGTGGCGAGACGGTTGAAATTCAAATCAATCGAACATAATCCTCGGAGGCTGCGAAAGCGAACGAGAGAGGAGAAGGGAATATCAGGCATTCTTTTGCAGGGTCGTGGGCTAAGTTCATCGAAAGTATGCAAATGCCTGGGGATAACGAGTATCCGGGGAAACGGCGCTGGAAAGAGGGAAGAGGATGGAAAAATGCGAAATAATTGGCGAGTCGCAGGAAGAAGGAAAATCCCGACGGGGGGAACAACGGTTCCCGACCGTTTTCTCCAAGGAAAGAAGGAGTCCTGACAGTCTGTGCGGCGATCTCCTCGCAATAGAGGTTTGTCCGTGGGTTGTTCGCGTACCTGCACGCTGACTCGTTGCCGTGGCATTCCTAAAGTCTGGTTCGCTCGGTAATTATGAGATATTAGCCGGTAATTTATAGCTGTCCGAGGGACCTTCTCGAAGGTAGAAGCTCTCCTCACGATCCTTCCTCCCCTAACCTGGCCGGACCGCCTGCTTGCTTGGTTGGTTGCTTGGTTAGTTACCTGCCTGCCTCTTTGGCTAGCTACAGTGGGTGTACAAAGTATTCGTACACCTTTTAAAAACGAGTAACTTTTTGAAAATTGGACCCAACAGATTGAGCTTTTCTTGAGCCGTTAAAAGGATTAGTTTACTAGCTAATGTGTAGATAATACTTCTTTAACACTAAACCTACCGAGCCTCAAAAGTAACCGGTACATGTTCCCTTATAAAAATGACAAGATTGATTTTATTTTGTGCGGCTCCTATTGTATCAGATTGACAACTAGCAAGGGAAGGACCCCAAGCGTCCGACTTCGATTTTGATAATTTTTTGTGAGATGATGGTCTATGGAAACCTAATTGTGTATGCAAAATATTAGGTGTAGTTACTCAATAGTTTTGAAGATATAAACAATTAAAGTTGCATACCTTGTTGTGTGATATAATAATTATTATTATTATATTTTCCATTTTAAAATGTTCATCACAAATTTCTTTAATTTCTTTAAATTTAATATAAATCCGAATGAGCCATCTGGTTTTTCTTTGAGAAAATAGCTAGATAAAAACTGATAATATAATTATTTTATACAATGTAATTTTTATAAGCAGGAATATTTTATGTAAAATAAAGGTAAAATAAAAAACCTGGAACCAAGCACAGATAAAAAATGTAAAAATCGTGACTATTACTTTCTCCTTCACATATTTGTGACTGATAACAATTTAGAAAAGTTATTCGTTTTTAAGAGGTGTACGAATACTTTGTACACCCACTGTAGCTGTCTACCTTCCTCCCTTCCTTCGCGGGCCCCTATCGAAAAATGCAGTTCCTCGCTTCGAATCGAGGTCCAGAAGGTCGGCCACGCATTCATCCTCTCCTTCCTCCACGTTTGCTTTTTATTTCCCTCCTTCCCCGAACTGCCGTCGCTAGACCTTGCACCGCCAGAAGTGACCGACGGAGTATGTATCCCTTTTACCGATTGTTTCGAGTGATTTTGTAAAACAATGTCTGATAACACCCGCTCTATGCCCGCAATATGGGAAAAGTAGGGAGATTATGGTACGAACGTTTTTAACGTTGAGGAAAAAAAAGGTTAGTAATCGACTAGTTCCCGTTGGACGATCGACCGATCGAATCGATCGATCACCAGCGGGGCGGTGTCTGTTTCTTTGAGACTGTTGAGCCACGCGCGTGACACGGCGACAGACCCCCAGTTACCGCCTTCGGGAACCGACCAGGTTTTGTGGAGGAGTTCGAGGAACCCGTTCCGAATCGTAAGAAACGAAAGCTAGGATTCCCGCGGCTTGCTTTCGTAGTCCGTAGAAATTATACGAGCCACCGGCGCTATTCACATTCCCAATTATCCTAATTATATCGGGGCTGTTTCTTTCGAGACGGTGGCGTGAGAATTTGTTTGCACGCGCACGTTTCGCTAAGGGAACCGAACGGAGCCGCGTTTATGTTAATCAGTCCGAAATAGATATGGACACGAAGAGAGAGAGAGAGAGAGAAGGGGGAGCGTGGAGGAGAGGGAATTACGATGTGAAAAAAGCGAGTGTTTCGGAATGCGGCGAGTTGTTCGCCTCGCAGGGTCCGGGGCCACCCGACGATTCATTCGCTGACACGATTCTTTTGATGGATGGAGCCCGGACCGGATCGATGCGCTGGCTCCACACCGACAGAACATCGGCATTTCGTACTCCCACGTTTTCACGCGATGGTTACCAGCACGGAGATCCAACGATACGACCGCCGCCGCACGATCGATGACCGGATGTTGCGCGATCCTCGACTCCCTGACAAACGATTCGTCGACTTCGCCTCGTCTGCTCTCGTCTCGTCTCGTCTCGTCTCTAAGTTGAGGGGGTAGCCTTGTTCTCAGGATTGCAAGGGTTGACGAATGCCCCTTCTCAAAGAAGAAAGAAAATTGTATCGATAATGTCTCTCGGTAACACTATTAGATTTAGAACATATGGAGTTCTCAATACATTTTTATTCAGCCAACCGTGCCAACCGCATTCTGATATCTCTAATGGTTCAAAATCTTCGATCCAGCCCACTGTGCGGCATAACAATACATCAAATTCGCTGTCTACTTATTATAATTGTTATTCGAGATGATCAAGTTGGACACCTCATCCTCTACCTTCAGGAAAACGAGAAGAAAGTTTGATTCATGTTGAACAACATACAATAGTCGACTTTTGGCCAGCTTTACAGGGAAAAATGGCCCACTAGGCAACGTGCTACGGTGGCTAACAGACGCGTAACGCGCACAAAACACGAAGAACATGTGTTTTTCTGGCGGCGCGTGGATGCGTGCACGTTCGTCGTCGCCGTCTCGACACAAAGGACGCGATAAACCGCACGGTAGGAAGAAATTCTGTGGGGACAATGCTTGGCGATGCTAAGGGTGGCAACAGCGTCGCCAGAGCCTCGAGAATATCCGGTTTCCTTCGGGAGAGGACGTGCATTCTGCGGTCAGCATTCACGAGGCTGTGAACAACGCACCGTGAGGACGCGTGAATTTCGCGAGACGTTTTCGATGGTGGTGCACGCAGCCTGGAACTTGGATGGTTTCGGTTCCCATGGTCGGCGAGGGTTGCAACGGGGCTCTTCGGGTTTGGCGGTTTCGCTATGATTGCGATGCACACGGTCCACAGGAAGCTTCTCCATCCCCTGCTCCCCTGCTCCCCTGCTTCCCCTATCCCCTTCCCTGCGGCTAAACCAATTCCCGAGTAGTTAGCAGATAAGCTATCGAAAACTAACATTCAGTTTGTTTGGGGATGTGAACTGGCGCGCGACTGCTCCTCGGTATTTAACTAGATATTTGCTAGATAGCTACACAGCTGGTCAACAACGCTTCCTTTACGCAAATGGCGCCATCAAACTCATTTATATGTAACCAAATAAATATTATTGTATTCTCACTCTTTGTGGAATATCATTATTATATTCCAGGCATTTCGCCCTTTGAAAGACAAAAACAGGCGTAGTAGTGGGCCTAGAAGGTCGAAGAACTAAGAAGTAATGCGAAAAGTGGAGGCTCCCGGTTCTTCATAAGCTCAGACATCAACGGCTTAGTAGAGGGGCGATCAATTGAACGGGACGGGGGTGGGTGTTCACGAGGGTTCGCTCTCGGTTTTAGTCTCCCCCTTAACAAAAAGAAAAAAAAATAGGCATTTCGCACTTACGTGATCATATTACACTGCGGATCTTTATGCAAAATAAGTTTCCTACCTAAATTCCAACAAATCGGAGTGAAATATTGTAGATAGTTGCGCAGACCTCTAATGTATGAAAGTTCGATTACTCATTCCGCGTGGAAACGCTGCGACCGTCCAGTGATAAGAACCACTAAGAGGACATTGCTATCTGTCCACCATTGAGGAATACTGGTTTCATTGAGTTCTCGCCGGTCGAAACGCGTATCGGCGATTTCAATGCAACTCGCTTGGACGAGCCGGATAAATTGCACCGTCGCCTTTTAATCGGCTCACCCGGCTAAGCCGATATTATCGAAGAACACATGCTCGACTGTCGACAGTAAGGATGCTGGCCTAGCCTTCACACCAGCCGGCTGCCGTTCCCCGGAGCGAGAGTCAACGCGCGATTCTCCGAGGAATACCGTCGACCGTGAAGAAAATGGTAATTTTGCTTCAATCCGTATCCTTCTCCACGTTCGGCATATGTACTACAAAGAACGTAGCGCCTCTGTCGTTTGAATGCGACAGTTACGGAGACACAGTTACGGAATACATATGTATATGTAAGTATAAGATGATCGCATAAGTTTGTGTCCGATTTCTACATAAAATTCAATGGTTAAATTTTAAAAAATACAGCTGATGATTGATCGATAGACTGCGGATATGTTTATGTAGCATGAAAATTCTCCGATTCAATTATTGGGACGTGGAATTAAATGAAAATTTATTCCCTCTTTTAAAAATCGGACACGAACTGATGCGATAATCTGAGGATTGAATTATACGTAAATAAAAGAGAGAGAACGCAAAAGCGGAGACTTGTGGTAGGTTTGAACGACGCGACAGTTGCGCGTCCGACGCAGAGCGCGACATTTCAACGAAGCGAATTTCATTTTCGCGACTGTCGCGGCCGTTCCCGTTCCGGTCGGCGATTCCCATGCGTGACGGAACGGGTCGGTGCGATTAAATATCTCCGGGGGCTTCCCTCGGCCCGTGGTGAAGCAACAACACAGGCAAGCTGAGAAGACGACGACGATTCACGGGTCGCGATTGGACTTGCGAGCCGAACGCCGATGGAAGAAGGTTCCTCTCTCTGGCTGTTGCTAACGAGCGACGATCGACGAGCGACGTCGGGAAGGAAATCGATGGCCAGGGAGCAACGAACTTGACGAGAAGCTCGTCGACGGGATTGCTAGTTGGTGGAAAGAGCGAGATTGAACGACGCGGTGCGGTCTGAGTTGACGCGTGCACATGACACGCGTCAAACGCATGCCCGGCTGTTGCGACAGCTCCTCCACCCCGCCCCTGCGATCTCTCCGCTAGCCCCTGGTCAACCCTCGCGTCAACCACCCCCGCGCCGGTTTGTTTGCAAATTTAATGGAAGGTCGTCGCATTTGCTTTATGCTCATTTCATTATTTTTCAGCTTCTCGAACACGAACGTCGCACCCCTCCACCCTGGTGCACACCTTGCTCATTGTTATCGTCGAGCTCGGTTGCAGTTTAAACTCGATTTTGTGCGATCGTGATTACAATACAAAGTCAAAACCTGACAGCGTACGCGTGAAACAGATTCCAACCCCTGCTGGTACAACAATGCTCATTGTTGCCGCGCGGTGTGAACGAAATGTTTCGGACGCGACTAGTTCGGAGAAACTTTTTTCCGGTTACTTCCGAGCGAGTCGTGTGGAAATTAAAAGACCACTTCCGTTCGTCAGACAGCGGACAAAAATCAATAGGTGACGCTTAAAGCGGTAAAAACATTTGAGAAATGTACAGGGTGTAGAAAATTATATGTCGCGGACACCGCAGCTCGATTCTACACTCCCGATTTACCACCCATTTATAATCTAAGATTTAAATAAAAATAAATTTTTAAAAAATACCACGTTTTTAAAACGGACTAAAGAGTATGAAATAATTTTTCTTTTTTTAATTAATTACTTTTAATATTGCATTGTCATCCCCAGTTCTGAACTATGTTTAAAGTTTCAAGTCTCTAGCTCATCGGGAAGTGGTTATAAATTCGATTTCAAGATTTGACGCATACAACAACGACAACGACAACTCGGCAAGCTAATATAAGCGCGGTAAAAAAGATAGCTACCCTGTACGGTAGATGCAACCAAATTCCCCCGAGGCTGTTGCCGTCCACGGAACATTTACCGTATAAACATTTTATTTCGCAAAAAGATCCACTGTCTATTCGTCACAGTGGGACACTGGATCTACACGGGTTGGACCATATAAAAGGGACCACCTGAATATTTCCAGGACGAAGTTATACTATTTTAACCTTCCGGAATTATTTTTATTCGACGGGATATTTCGACGTGGTGGTTTCGCAGTGAACGTGTTAAGCTCACGCGTCGGTTAAATATAGCTTCAACCACGGATCAGATTCCACGTTCTGTGAAAATATGCGACCCCAAGGGTCGGTTTTCTTCTCCAATTCGACACCCTATACATAATCTTGTATGTGGACCTACATGCGTGAACGGTTCATTTCTACTCCAAATAAATCAAACGATCTTGAAACATACGTGGTGTGTTCAAGAGACAACGGGAATTTTGTAATTTCGCGGGTTGGATTAGCACGATTCACGATATTTCCTCTTTGTAGTGTTGGTAAACATGTCTGAAAAGTGTCTGTACGTTGGTTGTCGTCGTACTCGAACGCGTAGACGAACGAATAAAATATCTTCCGAAAAATGACAATTCCTGTTATTTTCTTAACACACCTAGTACGATGCAGCCAATGTTTATGTTGCATATAGAACCGCAGTCTATTTTACCGTTAAGTATCGTAACATGCTCGCACGCCCGCTGCACCGACAGTGTACATATGTATCACGTGAACCGTAAATATCTCTAGAATTTCCGCAAAACGACCGAGGGAATCTCGCGTGGAATTCTGGGGGATGGTTCTGTTCAACTCATCCGCGTTTCTGTCCTCATCATCCTGCGCGTTACACAGACGGCAGCTGGTTCTCGGTTTACTCCAGTTCGGTCTCTCGTTGGCGCGTTTATCTCGACAGAGATAAGGAGGAGAAACGGGATTAGAGGGGGTTGGATGCATGCTGCGACACATTCCTCGGACGCCGCACCGTGCGTAACGCTCTGCCTATGCACCTCAAGTGCATAGCCTTCCCGTCGCACCGCATGCCTCTGCCATGTGTTACTCGAGTGGCTAGTTAGCATCGATGATTTTGTACATCGAGCTAAACGGTTGTTGATATGTCGCCGCTTGTGGCCCGGAGATATTAACCCCTTTCTGGGTCTACATAATAATCAGCCAGACGAACATCTCAAGTGGAATCCATTAGAAACCGGTGCGTCATGCTTTTCTCCCTACATCAGAGTTGGGCAAATTTTCATTGAAATAATAAATCAACGTGTGATAAATAAGATTACTTATTATTTACTATTTAAAATACTATTTTCCCCAGCTCTGATAGAAAAGTATACTCAACAATATCTCAAGAAAATAGTTCTATAACTTGAAGTTCAGTAGGCTCAGTAGTCCTACACTTAGCGGGAAAAAGTTTCTACTTAAATAAATGCAACAGCTAATTCAGTGTTAGGGCCAAGAACGAATTTGTAAATATCAATCTCGACTATTTCTCTGAAATTGTTATTATCTCTGTACTTATTGAAAGGTGTTGAATTGATAGTACGTAAAGTGGCTCGCGCGCAAAAAGCGATAATCCGAAGTAAAGAAGGCTCCGCGTTGAATCGAACTTTTGTCGTATTGGAGGTAAGTTAAAAGTCGTAAAAAAGCGACGCCTATAGTCGCGGTAATCCACCGTGTTTGACAAACTTTTACAGACACCTGTGGAATTCGCCCCCGCCTCCCTGTTTCTCTGTCTCCGTCTCCGTCTCCACAGACCGACCACCTGTTTCGAGCGCCAGATAAAATTTCTCGGTCGCGACATACGTACTTACTTGAATCCACGACACTCCATTTCCATGCCGTTGCCGAAATTCTAAACGATTCCGTTCGAGCGAAAGCTTAGCCACTCAACGATTACAAAACATTGCCAAACATCATAAAGAACTCACTCATTTCAACAGTTACTTTTCACAGTTTTTGGAGTGTCCCAGCTTGTACGGCAAAATGTTTTTGCCGAAAACATTGTTTCGAGAAAATTTGCTGAAACTTTTTATCCCGTTAACGCTATCGTTATACTGTCCACAGCGAAAATGTAGCTGGCAATTATACCTTTCCAACGGCATAAATTTTTTAGCGCAATTCTGAAATAACGTCCCTTGCACGCAACAACTCCGTCGGTCCAGACCACTCTGGAGGTTCGAGTTTTTAACTTTCATAACGGTTTTACGTATTTCTTGTAGTCGTTATCAGTTATCATTGAGCACACACGGCAGCCGCGTCGCTCGCCGAGGACGCGAAAGACTTTTCACGGCGAACGACGACGGAGCGTAAATAGTGGTGCACAGGGGCGACGTGCTTTTAATCAACATGCATGGAAAATTCTCTTTACGCGGTGTCCCGTGTGCCCCTCTCGCTTCCGTCGTCGACGCCACTCTCCGCTCCGCTCTGATCCGCTCTGAACAGCTTACCATTACGCGAGGCTGCCTTCTTTTACGCGCGCACGGATATCTCTGTTGGACGAAGGCTTGCTCGCGTCTATGTACCTACCGCGCGCCGACGTCTTTCACAATTTTCGAACCGGCTTAACGGCCATCTTTTTCGAGACATTTAGCATCCCTTTGTTCTGACAAAGGTTTTCTGATGCTCCTAAGCCTTCGGTATAAAATTTAGATGGTTCTTACCGGAAACCGGGAATATTTTGTAGAACGTGTTTTAAGCAGAATTGAAGACTGGAACTGAAAAAGGCTGTAACTAAAATAGTTTTTTCCGACTTTTCGGGGTCAAATACCACACTGTGCATCGTCGCATCGCTTCTCTTCAGGGTGCATTCGTCAGCACGCACAGATATAGTAGAGTAGAATTAATCTTTTCAAGTTATTTGACCATCTGAGGCCACGCCAGAGTCATGTGCCTATCATCCCACTAATTTCATCGAAATTGTAGATGGCCACATCAAAAGGATGTCGCGCAAGCTGAAACGATTGATGATTCATAAGATTTCATAGCTACTATAAGACGTAAGGTGAACCTGTTGTCGCCTCTGTATTAATCACATTAGAAGACTACCGTCGACCCTCTAAAGACCCTATAGTCTACTGCTATTACCACCACTAAAGATCAAAGAAACTGAGCTCTAATGTCTTCTTTGCAACCGGTTTCACGCTTCGACCGTTCCGCGCGTTCTAGTCCGCCTATTCCGAGTTTCTTCCCATTCCGTATTCCGTTCCGTATGTCATTTCGTTCTGTTCGTCACTCCCTTTCTAGTCAATCTATTCTATTAGGCCGTTTGTAAAGTCATTTCGTTTTCTCAAGGAAAAATGAAAGCCAATTTTTTGACCATTTAGAATACGTTTCATGGCATTTTGTTCCAAGATCTGTTGCGACTTTTTAGGCGACTTAAAGATTCCACGCTTATGGAATTTCTGTTTCTTTTTATGTAGCACAAACTCAGCGCAACTGTTGAAATGATTTAATCCAACAAGTGGGGGGCTAAACTTCTAGGGGCTTGAAAATTCCGACTTCGGCCATTAAAAGATCCCGGATCCCAGGGAGTCTTTCCACGGGTCGTTTCCCGAGTGAAGGCACGCACCTGTTAGGTGCCTTCCCACCGGTAGTTTTGGCCTTTCGGACCCTATGGTTAAGTAATTTTCTTCGGACGGCCTCGGAAAACCCTTGTGAAAGCATTCCAAGGGAAACGAATGAATAACGCACACGATGAAAGCTCACGGGTGGCCGAAGGATTGCCGTGCTCGCGCGTCTCGCAGCGAAACAAATTCCATCGACTTCAATTTATCGTCGAACGAGTCTCTGCTCCGTTGCGAACTTCATCTGGCCCGCGAAACGAAAGAAGCACCTTAAATCGGAAGTCGACGGAACAGGAGAGTGGAGTGGAGTGGAGTGGAGTGGAGAGGAAAGGAAAGGAGAGGAGAGGAGAGGAGAGGAGAGGAGAGTTCCATGCTCAGGTAGAAAAACCTGACGCCGGATCCGGTAAATGACACAGATGTTCCCGACCGATCGGATAACTGGGATCAGCGTAAAAGGGTCTGGTCGGCTCGATACAGTGAATAATTGCATCGAGTCGGTGAAAAATCCTCGTCGAGTTTCTTTTTCCCTATTGTAGACTATAGGCAATGCCGTGTGTACGCATGAGAATAAATGTTTCAAACTAAAAACCTGGCAAAACTTTTAATGAAAAAAACCCTCGGCAGCATGCGAGAACATTTTTTCATCCAATCGATCCCACAAAAGAGATGTTTCAAAGCCTATACTACGCCGCCCACGTTAATTTGATGAACAATAATACTTTTTGTGGAAAAAAAAAGAATAGAACTTCATTTTGATCTAAACAAATATGGATAACGTTGAAAACAGTGAAAAAATATATTAACACACTCTCTCTTGAAGAAATTATTAGGTAAATTCATTTATCGAATAAATTTTGACGCGACCTTATTGGATACATTCATTTAAGGTCTACATTTAAGGAAAATATTAAATAAATTCATTTAAATATGTAATCCAGAAATGGTAAAAATGCGTTTTTAAACTGGAAGACGTTAAGAGCAACATTTTCATCGTTCCGAGGGTGTACAAAAGAGAACAATGGATCGTTACTACTTCTATAGTCTCCTAAACCGTTTGTACTTGTTTCAAGCGGGAATATTTTCCGTATCATCAAAGAGACGGAAACGAAAAATGTTTCGTAGGTGTTAGATAGTCGCGTCGCAGTGATGCAATCGCAAGCTCCTGTTGGTTTGTTCACGGCATACAGATTTCGTTGGGACACGACGGTGAAGAGTTTGTGCGTCGTTATCGGTTAGTGCAATCAAAGCCGCATGGTTTCGAAACTGTTTATTCGCCCCGAATCGATAAGGAAGAATTATACGGCACCTTTAACTCGACGGATCGTGTTCCTTCGAACGGACAATGGCGTCACGATTCTCAGAAAACCAATCACATTTTATTCTCATTACATCATTAATTAGTCACCTACCAACTAGCGTATAACCCTTCGGTTGTTGGTGACGTTTGTTAGGAACATCTAACAGGGTAGACTCGTTTCCAGGATTTTCAATAGTCAAAGGCGCCAGATAAAAGATCATTCTAAGCCCCGATCGTGTAATTTGCATTATTCACGACCTTTTTATAGTAAATATTGTTATTTAAATAATCTAAATATTATAATTTAATCTAATAAATATTATGTTCTTCGTTTGATTTGCACTATGAGTACGAGGTGAAAGCGAACTTTATATACGAGATAATGAAAATGATTAGATGCAATTTAGAACAGTGAAAAGATTAGAAGACTTTAAGACTTTTCGAAACGTATTTATCAAGTAATAATTTTCTTTAAATATTTAATAATTTAATTATGTACGAAGAATTTCAGTAGATACATAATTTAAAAATAAAGCAAGCAGTTTTTTTTATCGAAAACTTTCTTTATACGTGGTACTAAATGTTGACAGTATTTTGACGCTAAACCTACTACATACATACATATACCACCGGTCAAAATGACGGGTTCCAGATTCTTGGTTGCACATCTATTGAAACAATGAAAAATGATTGTGTGTATAAGTAAAAGTCTAAATTAAATGAATCTTGTCGTTTTTATAAGGGAACATGTACCAGTTACTTTTAACGCTTGGAAGGTTTAGCGTTAAAAAAATAGCAGTAGAAACATATACTTCGCGTGGAGTTCAATAAACAAAATATGTATCTAAACAAGCTCTGTACTTTCACCAGAAATAGTAAACACGTGTTTGAAAAAAGCTATGTTTGTCGATCCATTTTCCCGCGCGGTGTCGCGTCGCCGGGGGCAACCGACGCGACGAGAAAAACGAAATGTCTAGAGCGCACTCGAAAGTGTTTATTTGTCATCTGATGCATTTTGACCAGCTGTTCGCGCGTCAGAATCAGAATCCGACGCGGCGACACAGCTTCCCAGATGTTTCTTTCGCTCATCTTTCCCCAAGTTCGACCTAACCTAACCCAGCTCTCGGTCCGTTTCTACTCGCGCAGCCCGTAAACAGATCTACCGGAACGTGTCCGCACACGTTTCATTTTCGTCCGAATCACCGATGCTCGAACGTATCGAAAGAATATTATCGACGAATATATCAATATCGTTCGATTCAGAGACGATCGTATAATGCTACGAAAAATATCTCGGACCAACATGGTTCCAGTCTGTCCCCCCTCCCCTTGGTTCTACATGGTATTGAAAATTATTTGAAATTACGAGTACATATACAGTTACGCACATTTATGCAAAATAAAAATTGTCTGCATCGATTGCAAGAAATAGAAACCAAACAGAATGTCATTTTTTCCCTTAATAATTTTAATAGATGAGAAATCATAAATATACATCTTCAATTTATAAAATTTCCTACGATTTTGAATTTCATATTCTCAATTGTGTGCTAAAAATGTATAAAGTGTGTTCATCACACACGCTTTAAATCAGAGTAACTTTTTTATGAATGGATCAAACGACTTCCATTTCTCTGCAAGGCTAGATGGATTACTTTAGTGAATGACATCTAACAAATATCGTGAAAAATGAACATGTGGTGATTAATTAATGTTCTGTACGTCGATGGTAAAAAGGACTATAAAATGGAAATAATCTCATAAATGAACATGGATGACCAGAAAAATCAGTTTTTACTGTAATACAATTTATGCATTTATTGCAAAAATTAGTAGGTGTAATTTACAACAGTAAAAGCATTAGAAGAATTTAAAGATACTGTTATATTATTTTCAACCCATTATAAACATATTAAGAAAGGAAATAAATTCCTATTTCACTTCAATTTGTTATAATTCACATAAAAAATTGTATTTTTTTCTTTGTAACTCCAAATTTCTAAGTTCCCGACGCGAGAGAGAGAGACCCGACTCGATTATGACTTCGGACACCCAACATTTTCGGATATCTTTTCGGATCCCGACCGAAATCGGAAAAAATACTATAAAATAGAAATTTTCGGATATCTGACAATGAGTGCCACGAATTTTCGGGTCCCGACTCGACCACAAAATTTCAGGGGGTACCTGAGTATGTACCACGAATTTTTGGATCCCGATTGGACCCGGGAAAAATACCGGACTCGAATCTGAAAGTTCCAAGTGCCCGAGCACCATGAATTGTAGATATATGTACATTTTACTGTGCTTACATGAGATCGCCTCCTTGGGAATGTCGCTGGCAGGAAAGCCCTGAGCCTCGAAGTACGGCCTGACAGGTTCGCATTTTAATCCGGCGTGCACCGTGCCCGTGGCAACGCTAAGGAGCAGGATAACGCACAACATCGAGGACACGCCACTCGTCATCATTTTCGTGGGGTTCACACGCGACACAATCACCAACTTTCACGAGGACCGATACGTGATACGCGACGCTCGCGTCTAAACATCCGCGGCAAACCAAACTATTTCGGATCGCCGAACGGCTCGGCGAGAGCTTCTCACGATTCGAAACGAACCGCGCCACGATGATATCTGTGAGATGTGAGGGGGCTGATTTAAATAGAAAGAACTGCCGTTATCCGTGAAAAGGGGATGCAACGCGATGCGATACAGTGAGATACGATCCGGTGTAACGCTCCCCTCACGGCGACACGAGACGCACTGACCGACCATTACAGAAGCGAACGCGTGCCGGCGACGCCGCGCATGCGCATTCCCAGACATGCGCAGTTATTTCCGACAGGAGAAATTTGAACATCGGCGCGAAAACTTCAGTAATATCCTCTACACTATAAATCAATATATCGGCGATATATATCACGAGGTACTATTATTTAATAGCGTGGGTGGTTGAAGCTAGTTTTGATCCATGCCACAGATTTAATAACAGTAAAAAGGGTTCTGTTTCCTGCTAGAGATGGTGTAGGTTCTGTTCCATGCTAAAGATGATGTAGGAGCTGTTCCAGGCTAAACATGATGCGCAGACAAAAGTGGCACGGCTTCATATATTCCCTGCCTCTACCAATACTCTTGATTTTTCATCCACAAATGTAAATATAATGTGTCAGGGAATAAATAACAAACAATTAATTTCTGACAAGAATTTACTGAAAATTGTTGCGGTTAGAAATTATTTACAGATATTTATGCAAGCTCCAAGAATGTTGTAATACACGTGTAAGTACACAGTGTTTACTAGAGTCTAGTTCCTAGATACGCGCTGACACGTGTTATTGACAGGTGACCGTGGATGGTTAAATGTTCAATGAAATTGTTATTCAAGGGCTGAAAAGATTGGTGGGAGTATATTGGAGAATCCTCTGTGTCTGTATTATACGATAAAGATAATTTATTCATGCAAAATGAAGATCGTTGAATATTCATTACAGCAGCAAATGATCGTGCCGCTTTTCCCATAAGACGCAATGTTAATTCCGACACGAATTATTTGCTCTTCCTAAACTTCCCTACAGCGCCATTTCATGCAGCGGCGAAACGCTTAAACTGTTAGCCAAATGTTACCGACAGAGTACCGGTTGGTACAAACGCCATCTAGCGGTAGATTCGGAACTAAATTTGGCTAACAGTTTGAGCGTTTCGCCGCTGCATAAAATGGCGCTGTACGGACGTTTAGGAAGAGCAAATAATTCGTGTCGGAATTAACATTGCGTCTTATGGGAAAAGCGGCACGAATCATTTGCTGCTGTAATGAATATCCAATACCAGCCTATATTCTGCCTGTAATTTCTGAATAAACATTTATGATTGGTTCCTTCAGGACAAGTGACAAGGAGGATCCAATGAAAGGAGACATCGGTTCAGTGTATTATTTAATATAATTTACTTATAAATTAATCGTGCGGATGCAGATGCAATAATGAAAACGTCAATAAGCGATACGCGTATTACAATTCGCATTCTGAAAAAAGATTCTCTCTCTTCGTTACTTTGTATCCATCTTTCTCGCATTCCTTTCTCCTTCGTTATAGTCATCTTTTCAGAGAGAGACTATTATATTCTCAAGTTAAGAACGACGATGGTACCCGACAAAATTTCAAAGAGATTCTATCAAATCGTTCTAATGTACAGAATAAGTCTCGTCACATCACGACTTCGAATAACTCCTAAATTATTTCGTTATTTGTTGTACGAACAAGTTTTTCAAACAAATGTTGCATGCTTTCCAGGGGAGACATACAGCTCTGTAATCTGTTTTCTGTTACTCTGCTTTTTTATCGAGATCCGAGACGGTCACCTTCAATATTTAAATAGAATGCTGAATAATTTCTCCTCGAATTCGGATAAAGCAGCAAATTCTGCGTACAAAAAGTATTACACCAAATACTAAAATAATAAAAAAAAATAGTAAAAAATATAAATCTATATTTAGCTTCTGTGTTTTCATAAAGCTGCGACAGCTACATGCTTCCAAATAATGCAAATTATGCTTCGTAAACGTAAAAATAGACTTTTGGGGACGATTGTGGCCTAGATTCATCTTTGAAAAACCCCATCTTTGCATTATCGAGAATTGCAATCCTGGAAACGCGAGTCTACCCCGAAGAGTTGTTCGAAGTCGTCATGCTACGAGACTCGCCCTGTATATTAGAGTTATATTGTTTAGAGTGATCTGCAACGTATTGCGAGTACTTACAATCAGGGCCGGCGTGACGGGTACGCGAACTGTGCAACGGCACAGGGCCCCGCACACGTTCAGAGAGTTGAGTTGATCTGAAGGCCCCGCTTCATTATTCTGCACAGAGCCTCGCAAAATATAGACCCGGCCCTGCTTACAATCGTGATTACTGTTCCGAAGAGAGCGGGAAATATATTTCGAAATTGTAACAGTAGCTCGGTGTCGCACCACTCTGAACAATAAGAGGCTTGGGTCGAACAATAACTCTCGGATTGCACTAGACCATCTCGAATAGAATCGGTGTAACGCGATCTTAAAAAATCTGAGGAAATTCTCCGTACCAACATCGATTTACTCGAAACGACGTTACATCGTAATAAAAACTCGCAAATTCAGCCAACAACTTTCCGTCGTACAAGGGTGTGGGTGGGTCCGGCTCGAGCGAGAGTGTGTGGCACACTCACACACCGCTAGACACTGTACACGTACACGAGGATTGCAAGTGCCCGGCTTCTGTCGAATTCCCTCTCGCTAATGCACATTCTGGGCACCTACGTAGTCACAATCGCTAGTTAAAGATCAATCTAGCGCGCATGGTCCCTAAGGTGGCCAGCTTTGCGTTTTCGAGGTGTAATTTGCATTATTCGACAGCAAGTGACTGCATAATTAGCCTGTCGACAGCCACGATAGGCGGCAGCACTGTCGCGCCGCCATAATGCTTCTAGAGAACTCCGCTACATGCAGCCGAATAATACAAATTACGCCTCGAAAACGTAAAAGCAGGCCATCTTAGGAACCATGCCCAAATGTGCATTAGCGAGACGTGATTCGACAGAAGCCGGACCCTTGCAATCCAAGTGTACGTATATGTGTCTAGCGCTGTGTGAGTGTGCCACCGCACACTCGCTCGAGCAAGGTCAAATCTGCACCCGTATCTTAACCGTATTAGTGACAATTAGTACTGCGATAGCGATAATTGACGGCGCTGTTCTTTATTCGCATGCTCGCGCGTACACACTTCGTTCGCAAAATCATTCTCTCTGAACATTTGTCAATGATCGATGATCGAGGGAAATCGTTTGATACACGAACCCGCTATAGTCGACTTGATGATTTATCATTTTTTTAAAAAAACTTGTTCATCGTCTGCTCGTTGTATGTTGTCTTGATCCCGCAAGGAAAAGCTGATGAATCGATGCAATGAATGAATTGTTAAACAGGAAGAGAATCGATTTAACAAATACAGACATAGATACAGCCGTGTGTCACCTTTTATTACAAGAGAAATGATCACGTTTTCAAAATGATCGATCAAAACCATTCACCTCTCGGTAAGAATCCAAGCGATCGCGTGTAAATTCGATCGATAAAAAATTTACCGGTCGGTAAACAAAAAAAAAAAAAAGAAAACTAGCTACAATATGCGCTGAATAACAGATCCATGTGATAATAGAATGATGATTTCGTCGGCGTTCATTTTTGTTCCTCGACGTCGCATTCTTCGTGCGGGACGCAAATCCTAACGAAATAACAGTACTACAAGTCGAGTAACTCGACCGTTTGCAACGCTATATTAACAATCAACAACGTAACGTAATAGAAACAATTTTACTTCATCGTAGAATGCAACGTATCAAATTTAATGCAAACGAAGTACTTCTTAATCGATCGTGAAACTTTGATTAGAATCGAACGAAACACGTTCCATCGGTAAGCTCCATAAAAACTCGTGTGTTACAAATCTTGTCGACGGTCAATTGAAATTCAATTAAATGTTCTCCGTATTATAGATGTTTGTAACATCAGTTAAAAAAATAATATTTAATGTAAATGTGCAATAGTCGCGACAACATCAATAATCGATAACAAACTCTTTTCTGTTCCATTCCCTTCGTCAATCACTGTATCCCTATCATTGTTATTAAACACACACGCGCACACCTATACACACAAGCGCCCCAACAACGCACGCAACCTTTCCCAATAGAAAAAAATAAATAAATTTATGATTAACGTTCCATAATTACCACCGACAACAAATAGATTATCGCGTTTCGTTACTTTTCTCACTCGCCGATCGTTTTTGTTGATCACTGCAGATCTTTATACAAAATAAAAATGTTTTGCATTGATCGTGAGAAGTAGGAGTAACATAAAAATTGATTTCACCCCTCAACAACTTTCTTACATTAAAAGCAACGTTACAACATTCTTGAGTTGTTTAAATATCTTTTACTGTCTGAACCAATTTCTTCATGAATGCATAAAGATCCGCAGAGTATCGATCAGTATGGCTACTAGCTAGTACTGGTTATTAACTTCGAATTATTCGCATGTAGTATTTACAATATGAAAACTTGAGATTTAGTGTTTCAAGCGTAAACAAAGGTCAACAACGCCCTAGCAAATATTATTTCGTTAACTAAAAATTGATTTATGGTGGGGTGATGGAAAGTGGAGTACGAGTAATTGAATGTAAACGAAAAGCAGGCATGGTTCGACAGTAGATAAAAAAACCATATACAAATCTATATTTCTAGTCTTTAATAATTCATACGATTTCGATCGCGAGAATTGTTTACATATAGAGTAGCCAAGAGTCGTAGAATACAAAACAATCCGCAAAGGCCGAAGACTAGGGTAATTAGGGTAATCCCAAAAGACTAGGGTAAAAGGTAGCAGTTACAAAACAATTAATAAAAATAACATGAAGTGGCTAGTATTACTTTCTTCTTAAAAATAAAATTTATGTGCCCCTCAAAAGTATTACAATAAATTTTTGTTTAAGATATAGAAAACATCAGTCGAAAATTCCGATTATAGAAAATGCTAAGAAAATGTGACACACCATAGGATAAATAAAACTTCGTTAAGATTAGATGACTGCACAAGTTCGTGCCCGATTTGAAAATAAAATTCAATGATTCAGTTTTAATGAATTCATTTCTGCAATTAGAGAAGAATTCTTTTCTACAATCACACAAGAATGGTGACTGTATAATTTTTTCGGGCACGAACTTGTGCAATCATCTAATATTTCTTTTGCTACCGAACAAAATTGTCCAGAACAATTTGACGATACAGAAAAAAGGCAGATGATCGATCGGTCAACTGCTACCTTTACCCTACGATGAACTCGAGTTCATCGTGGAACAGAGAAGGATGGAGGGAGAGTGAGAGAAGAGAAGAGAGACGAAGAATGATATTCGTACAAGTCGGAAACGGAAAGATAGAAGCCGGTCTTCTCTTAACACTTTATCTACCGGTAGCCTATCAGTAGGCTTTTCAATAATTGTGCCGCACCAAACGGAAGCTTAAAAATCTTCTTTCACACAATAATCCCGAAGGAAATTATTGGATTTTGTTACTGAGGGTGAGTTGTTGGTTTATGATTAAAATTGCTGTTGCTATTGAAGGATTCTATTAAAAAATCCTCAGCCATGAACCGTAGACTTTCAACGATTATGGAATAATCACCGGTAGGTAATGTGTTAACGATTAAACAGCGGCAGCTGGACTTCATTGTCCCACGATGTCTCGTCTGTTGATGGAAATAATAAAAGAAAAGAAACAGAAAGACGTAAGAGTTTGGCGATTATGTGAATTCGTTGCGACACGAGCGAAACGATAGAGTTCTTTGTACTCTGTACCACAATTCTCTACGAACCATATGAACGGTGTAATGTGTGCGCGTGTGTGTGTCTGTGCGTACGTGCGTGCCTGCGTACGCGTCTATGTTTATCCAAACCACGTATTTTCTTCTCCCTTTTATTTCTATTTCTTCGATATTCTTTTTCCCTTCCGTTCCCCCACACTGGCTCAAACTGATTTTCCTCGTTTTTTGAGATCTAGGATGATATGCGACTCCATTAAACACTCTGCAGTTGTTGGCTTACATTTAACCGATGCGCTCCACGAGAATCGCACGAACAGTTCTCCGTTGGAAAGATGACGATAGGTGCTCTCCTATTTTCTCGTTGTTTTTCTTTCTCTTCTCGTTTCGATACATTCGACAGACTCGCTGAAAGGATATTCGTACGTGTTCGCGCAAGAAAGACCCGTCGAACGCCACGCCTATGTGTGAGTTATGTAATGTTTTGCTTTATCAAGAAGACGATCAATGTTTATTTCGTTCCCTTCGATCTTTACGAAAGAAATGAACTTTGTTGCAGGAAACTGGTTTAATATTTCACATCGGATTCGCGTGTCCGGTGTGTAGTTTTACGAGAACTGCACTCCGTGTAATCGATTTTACGAACGTTCGTTCTTTTCCTGATTTTCTAAGGTTAAATCAGTTTCCTGAATTTCATACACATCGCTCACCTATCGCTCCAGATGTGTACCGCGAACCGCGTACTAGTTCCTTATTCGTTTGTACTGCGAACAGCGATTAAATGGAGATCAGAAGTTTCTTAATAAACTGTAGCCTCCTGAAATGCTTTTATTTTTGAAAGTATCAACGCGAAACACTCTCGCGTGTTGACGCGGACCAGCCTATACAGTGAACAAATCATCAAACTAGACACGTTCCCACAGCGTTTCGATTGATTTTCCGTGTCATCTTTCCAACAGTGGATCCCTTCAGTTGCCCGACAAAGTCGCTGAAATTGTTTGCCCCCGCGTGGTGGTACAGTATATTATTCTCCTAATTTACTCTTCCTTCACTGGCTCTTTCTTCCCTAGCGGTATCACGGCTTTCACCCTGAAACAACAATAGAAACAGATATGTATTCCTGATATGTATCAGGTGTACAAATGAGTTCAATGCCTTTACATACGCTTCCGCTCGTAAGTCTTAGAACAGTGACCATATTTATAACATAACATGCACGAAATACCACAGTTTTACTAAAAACCAGAGGTATCCTAAGACTTATGAGCGGGACTGTATATCCTCTATATGGCAAAAGAATATTACAAATGTTAAACCGATAAGTGAAAGATGACCTTCCGATAGTTGTGAAAAATAGTACTCGGTTTAAAACTACGAACTAGTTCAGACATTTGAATTTGCACGAGGTTGCTGCGCACATGTGAACACACAGGGTGTCTCTGTTTCTATCGATCGGTGCATGCTCGATGGCGCAGCGTCTCGCAAGAGCAGCAACCGCCATCCTGCTGCCTCGTTCGACGCTGATGCGATACCAATTTAAGATATTGTGTGGTTTAATAGAACCCGCTCCGCGACGGACACCCGTGACCGGCACGATAATTGGCTCGTATCGCACGGAACGCAAGGGGAACACCACTGTCCGGTCTGCATACGATGCCCTCGCTCTCGCGGACTTGCGCTCGTATCTCGTCGAGCAAAAGTCTCTGTACGGTTCTGCTTACCTAGCGGTGAGTTCGTTGATGTTGCCATACACCAAGGCCAAATTTTGATCGATTTGTGCCTTGTTCGTCTCGTACACCTTCGGTAGCGTGAAGAGGCTAACCACTTCTGTAACAGGAATCGTCGAAAAACTGTTCAATCAAAACTGTTTTTGTATGTAAATGTGTATTTAAATATACGTGTACACGTGAAATAGGGATCTCCAGTAATTAGCATTTTGTGTAATTAGAGCGGAAGGAATCGAACCATATTTAGAACTTGGTTACCCAACGAGAACAATGACCTCGTTATTCGTTCCGACGAGGTAGATCGTAGATTCAGATTCTCCGTGTCCAAATTCTCTGTGTCCTATTAATATCTCTGTGAACGTATGTATATATACAGGGTGAGCCAACAGGTTTGTCCACGTCGAATATCTTTGTTGTTTGGATCACAGAGAGACACATGCGTTGCAAATAGTATGGTAAATAGAAACGTAGAAGGCAAGCTTCTAGATTTTTCAGAGTGGAAAGAACCTCGGTTGGAAGAGAACTTCGTTCTATTTTTTAAATAATTCACATATCTTAATCGACTTGCATATCATTCTTCATGTACACGAGCAACGCCTATCTAATTACTGCAGTGACTCTTAACTATGATAATTATATCGGTATACACGTATTTAGCATACGCTGCTAATAAGACACTGCAACACGATTGCATCGACGCTAAGACGAAAGTAACATTTGAGCGGTTTATTTTGAAAGCGACCTAAGCCCATTTATATTTAAATCGATTATATTTTTTTGCTTTATATATGTACTGTGCGAAGCACGAGAGAAAACTAGCGGGAGGGGAACGAGGAAAGAAACCTGACCATTCAGATTGCCTTTGCGTTCAGTGCCGGATTAAGCTAGCGCGGGGCCTGTAGCATTTGCTACTTCTGCTACGGGGCTCAATGCGGCCCTGTTTGCGTTCATCTTGCCCCGTTTCCCTCCCGCTAGTTTTCTCTCGTGCTCTGGACAGTACACGACCGTACAAACGGTGCCGTATCTATACTCACGGAGAAGATAAAACGTATAATGACGCGTGTATTAATAACATTAACATCCGATTCCCTAATGCGCGTTACACAAGTCTTGTATACAGCGAAAACAAACTATAGTTCCTAACAGTGAGTCACTCAACTCTACTACCTGAAAATAATGTACGAGCTGATATGTCATACAAAGTTTCAAACCGAAACTATAAGGTATCGCGAGTTGTTTGAAATTCTGTAATTGGCACGCAACTATTACGGCGCACTAGTCACTCAAATATTCTTTAAACGCTTTTCAATCGAAGCGATCAATGGTTCGATGATCGTCGTATCTTTTGCGGACACGCACTGGCCGATTCGATACCTTCGTGAAAACCTAGGCTCGATCAAATCGATCCTGGCCGGTCTTCCATTTTATCAGATGTTTCGAGCTGGAGGTTACATACACTTGTACATCTTAGTGGTGAACAGGAACCTCAATCCGATAAAATCGGATTTTACTATAATCTAGTCGCCATTTGCGAGTCCCGCCACGCCCCTTGCCCTTCCACCCAACGCCCAGCTGTGCTGCGGAGCCCGCCTTTGCTTCCCCCACTCTTTCCTCTAACGCTGACGCGTACCGTACGTGGGGGAAGCAAAGGCTGGCTCCGCAGCACAGCTGGGCGTTGGGTGGAAGGATAAGGGGCCTGGTGGGACTCACAGATGGCAACCCTGGTACTCGGTAAGTTTAGTTGTTAAGAAGCATCTGGAGGCATCGGTTGCCTACGCGACAAATGGATATTTTCCTCGAAAAAAATGATCAACTGGTTGTCGCTACTTACGGAGGATTATCAGAGTCAAGCCATTGAACCAAGAACCTACGTAGGTGAGGCACCAAAGGAAGACGCCGAATTTCAGCGAGTCGACGAAATCCTCAACGAGGAAGAGCCTACGGAGTTCGTTGACCGCCGCGTTTGCATGTGCGACAGCTACATCCGCGACTTCGTGCACCTTCTCCGCTGGAACTGTCAAGTCCAGCTCCAAGATGTCCCTGGAATTCGAAGGCGACGTGTTACATCGTCCACTCGGATTATTCATTCGAAAGAGGAATCGCTTACTTGAACGGATGTCCATCAGATGTCTTCTGTATAGCTTGAAACACTGTCCTGTAGATCCTAAACGCGACGGTGCCGGTAAGGGCGAGGAGAGAAACGTAAGCGAGGACACTTATGAGGCTGAATGAGGCCAGCGAGAGCAGCACACCGAGGATCACTGCGAAAACGGGGCCCGTCTTCTTTGGGTCGCGCCAATAGATTAAATCTGCGACTGAAACCAGAAAGAACACGTTGGCACGCCTGTTTCATAGGTGCAAGTATAATCTAGTGCAGAGGTTCTTAAACAGTGAAACAATTTTGACATTAACTCTGCATCTCCCACCTTTCGCTTTCATTCAATTGACTCATTTTATAAAAGTCCTGCATGAAGAAGAAACATGCCTAGGGTTGGGATGGGGTCTACTGGGGACTGCATAAGTTTAAGAACCCCTGATCTAGTCATTTAGCGTGAGCAGTATCAAGACACAACCAGGATTGACGAACATCAAGCGGGAAAAAATGTGTCTACTAAGCAGGCAAGTTTATTGTCTACGTTGCAGACTTTGTCCTCGAAATCTTGTCGATCGTATCGAGGTGTTGTTCATTCGATACTGTTTCTTCAACCAATAGAAACTGGGTTAGCCTTTTGACAACCGTAGGACCATTCGCGCTATCTTCGAAGTTGGAATTTGTGACATAAATCGTAGAACTTTGAACCCGCATGGTTTCGTCTAAGTTAGTTCCATGCAGCTTTTGCTAAACACGATATAACGGTTTTCAAGCATATTCAGAATCTCCTTGGAGCTTCCTATTCCGACGAGGTTACGAGCCACGATTTCATACTTGGATCCAGTTGTAATCCAATGTAACGACATTAATACTACTGAATCTTTAAGCTTCCCACTTGTGCTAGACCCTTTGATCCATTTTCTCGCAAGAGGAGACTCGAAATGCACTGGTTGTAGTTACAATAGCCGTGCATCCTACACCAAGTACACAAGTGCCCTCAAACTGAAGCGATGGAACTGGGATAGACAGGCAGGCCTGCCATTGGTTCGCCTATGCCGCCTATGTTGAAACCTCTACGGAAATTTCAACCCTCTCGGTTAGGACGCAGATCCGTCCCTGACACAATCTTCTGCACATCCACCACTTTTTCCAATTTTTATATCAGATTCATAGTCAGCGGCCCGAAAAATATGGGAATACTTACTTTGATGGAAGCCCTACGTATGTTTGAGTTGCACAACCCACATTTAGCTTTTTGTAATTTTAATGTCAGACTCTGCGACCCGAAAGAGACGGGAATACTAACATCGATGGAAGTCCTACATTTTTTTGAGTTACACAACCCCGATTTAATTTTTAGTAATTTTCACACTCGATTCATATTCAGCGATCCGCAAGAGACAGAAACATTAATTTCGGAGGAAGTCTTAATGTTTTTCAGTTAGAAATCTGGCATATTGAATCCACCATATTGTTTTGTGACATTAAATTTATATTCGCCGACCGGAGTGTCGATTTTCAACTGAATTGGAAGAATTCTTCGATTTTTGGTGACGTTCTAACCCTCGTGTAGCCAACCGTGTACCCATTTACTGTATTTCTTTCAACAATTTGTTAATGTTTCTCTAAAAAATATTACAAAATTGCTCCGAATGTCCATTCAGTCCATCAAACATTTTAAACACAGACAGGTTTTTAATGATCTATACGTTTTAGTTGACTACATAAGGGTTAATTTAACGAACACGGACCACCGCGCGGAGCTGCGTAGATCTCCAGGATTTGAACGTGGAACACGTGCTCACTGGTCGCGCCATATGTCGGCTCGATCGCAATCGATTTCCGTGTCGATCTGGGTGAACGGCTCGTAAACTTACAGGTGAGGTCCTTGTTCTCCGAAAGGTCCACCGCGGAGCCTTTCGTTTTATTTCGTCGCGACATCCTCGTGAGAAGCTTCGACGGCCGTCGTAATTGAAGAAAGTTCCGGGGACACTGCCGCCTCTAGTTCCGCTCGCACATGGAACTAGTTTTGAACATTGCGAGATGGCTGGCGGTTCACTACGTGTAACATACGTGTACGCAGAACAACCAGGCCAAGTGGGAGAACGTCGAGGGGCGGGGTCCGGGGGCTAACTGGAATTGGAAAAGGAAAGGAACGGAAAGAAAACGAGCGGAGAAGGGAGAACCAGCGGGAAGAATCGAAAAGAAGAAAGACAAGACTTCGGCCGGTGAAACAGGGACGACTATCACCGGTGCTTACGAGTCTCCAACTACACTATCGCTCAAAAGTATCCAGACACTTGCAAAGTGTGTAATAGCTACGCATAAAAGTTACTTGAGCATCTAAAATGGTGACTGAAATTTATTACTAGACTGCGGATTTTATGCATTTATGACAAAAATGAGCACGTACAATTTAGAGCAGCGGAGATGTTCAAAATATTTAAGGACATCAATGTATTAGTTTCAGCTTATAATAGGATAATTAAAAGAAGAACACAATTTTTATTTGGCTCCTGCGTCCTACAATCAATGCGAACATTTAGATCCGCATAAAGATCCGCAGTCTATTTAGTACTTTCTTTTGGAATATCTAACGTTTCAAGGGAGAAGACTCCCTTTTCCAGGATTGCAAAGGTGCGGGATTCGCCCTATCCCTTTCTTTTTACAACGAACCCAAAGTCCCAAAGTTAAAAATAGTGTTCCTTCCACATTTCCCTCTACACCCCCCTTATGAGCATTCATTGACTGGACTATAAGTTAAACATTACCTATGTGGAAACTTAGTAATATTAGACTAAGATTAAATCCGACACAGTATTATTTCTACATAAAAATGAACATTACACAATATACATAATAATAATAATCACAAGCGACAAAATTCTTCGAAATATTCTTTCTACTAACTTAAACTACGTTTCGTAGAGAAAAAGGAAGTATCCGGATACTTTTGAGCGGTAATGTATGTAGTCGCAACGGAGCCCGAGCATACCAACAACCCCGGCTAGTGAAAAGTAAAAAGATAGTTCCCCCTGGCCGGTGACGAAACACGAAATCGTGTCCGGAGCTAGTTTTATTTTTCGTCGGATCGTGTCAACGAACCGATCGATGACGTGAAACGCTGTCGGATCGTGCAGTGGAGCACAGGTGAGCTCTTTCTCAGCTGCTTGAAATTCTATTCATCAGTAGGCTAACCTTTGCACTCGGAACTATTTCAACTGGAAAACTAACAACTTCTTCTTCCTTTGAGTTTCTTAACAATTAGTTGACATTTAATTTGATGTTTTTCTACAAAATTTTACTTAAGAATACTTTATTCGCACAAGCTTGAATTTGATTTGCAAGAGGGTGAAATGGATTCGCAAAGGGTGTATTTGACTTGCAAAAGGGTGAATTTCGAGTGCTAAAAACCTGTACCCGACCGCACAACATCTTATCCCGGGTGTGCGTAAACGCATTCTCCTCCTGGCAGACAAAAAAAAGGAATAGCTCTGAATGCGACAGAGTCATTACAGAGCGATTATGTATCGGCGGGGAAGCGATCAATGGCAGCAGCTGATGCGACGGCCTCGGAAGAGTCCTAATAATAGAAAGAGCAGGTGGATCCTCGAATTTTGTATCAGCGAACGACGGCTTTGTCTCTAATCCAAAAAGGACGACCTATTAAACCGTCCCCAAGGCCTCGTCATAGTCAACCTGACCGCACGCACCGTTCTCATCTAATTCTGCCAAACGGATTTATACCGTCTGTTGCAATTCCCGATTGAACCGACCGAAAGAGGCGTAATCGGGAGAACTCTAATTTCGAGCTGCATACTTGTTTTATTCGAGTAAGACACGTGCCCTCTCGAAATAATGTGATATTTCACCCATCTACATAATTGGACAAAATTTCGACGATGGTCGAAATGTAGCAAAAACTATTGCGAAACTGAAGTAGACTCTAGATTCCAGGATTGGAAGAGTGCGGGGTGGCGCTTTCTCATTTCTCGATAATGCAAGGTGGGATTCTTCAGTAGTCAAAAGCGCTAGATAAAAGATCGATCTAGGCCGCAATCGCCCCTAAAAGTCCCACTTTTACGTTTACGAAGTGTAATTTGCATTATTCGGAAGCATAAAGCTGTAAATGCAGCTATTTTCATAAAGCTACAATAGCTAGATGATGATAGCTAAGTTATGACAAAACTGAAAAGACTCTAGAGGAACCGAAGAACATATTGCTATGTTCACACACATTTCGACTTTATAAAATTATTAAAATAGAAAAGATCCGCTGTGTTTAATTATGACAATCTATGGGTGCAGAGTTGGGCAAAATGTAATTTCAATTACTTAACACGATTACAGTAATTGTAAGTGTAATTGACTCTAACAATTACTTCAGTGTAATTGTTCTTTTAAGCCATTAATTTTTATGTTTTGGACCATTTAACCATTTTCTTATTGTATGTAATTATAGTGTCCACTTTTGCACATTTAATTGAAGATGTACTGAAATACTCATGTAATTAATTACTTCCCAACTCTGTATGGGGGTAATCGTTGCAACAGAATTATTAATATGTAACATCCAACGTTCATGATTTGTAGGATCACAGAAAAATAATACATAATTTTGTCCAGCTAGATTGGTAGAACATCACACGGTGCGACGCTGGATAGCTGTCTTGCCGATCGATGTCGAGCGTCTGGGGTCTAGAGTCCACGCGATATAGCGCTTCGGACAGGAGCATGAGTCATCTTGGGTAGGTATGTGCACGCGAGCCGGCCGAACCCTGAGCAAATGGAAACTTTGGACAATGGGGAACCGCTAGAGATTTCCGTAGATCGCGATATGAATCGATGTTGAACGAGGCGCGGACTTTGAACGCTGATCCAAGAGGAGTCCGGAGAGGATAGACTCTATCCGATAGAGAGAGAGAGAGTGCTGGCAAACCACGGTCCGGTCCTGTGCGGTACGGTTTCCCGGTGGAAAATCAATAAGGCGTCTCCGGTGGTGCGACGCCCGGCGTCGCAGTGGCGGCCGTTGCCACCGTTTCCCATACGATTCTCAGAAATACACCTGCTGAAGGTTCTAACCCTCGGCACGTGTCCACTCCACCCTCTTCTTCGCCGTGGTACCTCTCCGCTGGCAAATTATACCCAGGGGTTTCGGCCCTAAGCAACCACCTCGAACGGAAAACCAACACCGCATCCAACTATCGGTTTACTTCCATCAACTATAACTTCTACGGTTGCTTTTGGTGCCGGAGTACGCGTTAACCCTTTCGTTACCGTACAATTTGGCCACAATCGAACGCGGGACTTCGAAACACGCACTTATCGCCTTGGCAGACGCTGCGATCCGAGCATTACTAAGTAAGAGCTCTAATTTTAAATTGAAAACCGAGAAACTAAAAAGACGCTGCTGTATTCTAAATCGACGCGCTGAGCTGACACTGCTTAACCCACTTTCATCGCACCGTAGGGCCGCCATCCAGTGGCTAACCCAGGGCAGGGGGCAGGGGGCAAAGTCACCCCCTCCCCCGGAGAAAAAATGTTCAGCTTCCATAATTAAAATCGTACAATAGCCCTGGGTATAATTGACAGATATTTTGGCTAAAAAAAGAAGGTCATTCATTTTATTCTCACGCAAAACCTAGGGCTGCCTCGTAACATTTACTACAGGCTTAATCCGGCCCTGCCGGGGGCCCCAACTACTTGTAACGTGCTACTGTACATTGGCAATTCTTGCACCAGGCCACAAAATTTTACACGTTCAACTCGCCCCCCCCCCCCCCCCCCCCAGATTAAATCCTCAGTGAAGACCCTGAACTCTGACGTGACGATCTCAAATAAGTCGTAAGCTATTTGTTGTACGGAAAAATGTTTCCAACAAAAGTTGCAGGCTTTCCTGGGGCACGTGCAGTGCTCTAATCTGTTTTTACTTTTTTATTTTTTTATCGAGATATATATTTCCAAATATTAATAATCTTCTAGTAAGAAATACACTCGATCAACGTGACGCGTAACATGAATCTATTTGCGACGTCAAGCCATGTTTGTAAACATGTTCCGGGTTAGATGGTAAGAATCATCAACATGAACTGAGAAATTGAGGAAGGTATTCGTCCGAAAACTGCTATACCTCCTCGAATTTTAAATTGAAAACCGAGAAACTAGAGGGATGCTGCTCTATTTCAAATCGACGCGCTACGACTAAGCTGACACGCGGCGAAGCGTGGGGAAAAGCGTCGTAGAAGGGGAAGGAAGAGTGGGGACACAAGTCCTGCCCCGGGAACCTCCTTGTCATCTCACCACGGTACGCGTATACGCATTCCGTAATTGCGAAATGATTAATGGATTGGATTCGAATAGTACCAATTAGTTGGCTCGAGGTGAAAAGTCAGGTATTTTTCGGTATCTCGATCGAAATGGGAAATCCAAGGCTGCCGAGGAGAGTGCACGACCTTCAGGTCATAAAGAAACCTTTCACGCTTGCACAGGGTGTCAGAAAAATGTTGTACCCCTTATATTTTCCACACTGAACGTATCTGTTGTATCTTTGTCTTTCTCCTTCTCGTAATGACAAATCAATAAATTGAACAATTTATTTCAGTATGAAAACTAACAAGGGAAGGACCCCAAGTGTCCGACTTCGATTTTGATAATTTCTTGTGAGACGATGGTATATGGATCCCTAATGATGTCTGCAAAATATTAGGTGTAGTTACTCAATAGTTTTAAAGATATAAACAATTAAACTTTCATACCTTGTTGAAGCATCATGATTTGCAGTTCAAGTGTAAGCAGGTTGCGTGAAATTTCAATTATTTATATCTTTAAAACTATTTAGTAACTACACCTAATATTTTGCATACACAATTAGGTTTCCATATACCATCATCTCACAAAAAATTATCAAAATCGAAGTCGGTCACTTGGGGTACTTCCCTTGTAAGTTGACATAAAATCGAATTGAAACACTATTTACAACATATCTTAAGGTACAATCAAGAATGAACAAAAAATGTTCATTACACGTCATCTAGAAAGCTTCTCCTCGAGCTTGTCGGTGGAACCGAAGTCGATTGGTGAACTGATGGAAGAAAAGTGACCCGGATTTAAAGCGCGTGCCATGAATTATGTGGCCCACCGTGGACGCGCAAAGTGTCAGGTAAATCGCAGACCCGAAGGTCGTGCAACTCTCCTTGCGAGACGGTTCGGTTGGTCGGGTGTTGCGAGGTGGTAGCCCGGTTCTCGAGCTCGACGCTAAAATCATTGACTCTTTCGAAAAGCCCCCACCCGGCCGCTGATGCAACGCGTCTGCGCATCTCGCGTCTGCGCGTCTGAGCGGGTCGCCGTAATCTGGCAATCTGTCAATGCCCGGCAAGCACATCGGGGTCCTCTTCAGGTTCTCCCTCAGCAGCTCTCTCAAGCTCCCCAATTAACCCTTACACAGTTTTTCCCTTGTACTCACGGTCCTCCCTCGTAACGGCCATGTTCACGCGATTCTACTTCCGGTTCTTCGTTCCCCGACACCCCGGGGAAGAGATCCGAAGGGAACGAGGAAGGAAACGCGGACGGCGAGATATCGAGCGAAGACGCTCTAGCACTCTCGAGCACAGCGAGGACTGCGGCGGATCGCTCGGGATAAGCGAGAGTTGTTCCCATCGAGTTTTCTGGCAGTGGACCAACCCCGAACCGGCTGGATGCTATATTTAGTTCGCAACGGGCCGTCGCCAATCGTCTCCGGCTTTTTTGGATTCTGCCGCGACGCGGATTTCGAGCATTCGACCGCCGACATGCTCCTCGAGAGCTTCCACCGCGAGAACTTCCATTCTCTTTTAACCCCTAACAGCTATCACGAATACCAGCCCGAGCTAACTTTGGTCGGACTCGGCCGCGTTATCATAACCAGCCCGGGCCAACGATCTAGCAGATCACATGACTCGTATCGGTATTTAACGCGTCTACAGCACTTTATTCAATAGAAGTTTAACAATGCAAGAGATATTGTTGGAATTGCGTTCTGGAATGTAAGAGCTCGACAATGACGCATCATTTGAGCGTACTAATTTCAACAGACATGCGACGCAAGTGTTCTTTCATTGGACAGGTCAGTCCGTATTCAAATTCTAGAAAGCGAGCGATAATGCATGAAAGCACGTCGCAGCTGATTATAATCTGACCTTCCGTAATTTCGGGGCAGGGGGTTCAAAGCAGAGGTGGTAAAAAAATATTTGAAATACCATTGAATATATTTTAGATTTTATTTTGCTTAAAGAAAATAGTATTTTAATTAAGATCTAGAATTTCGAAAATAAAATATTTCTATTTCAACAATTTGATCCACGAAATAAAATATTTCCATTTTAACAATCTGAAATACGAAATAAAGTATTTTACTTTTTGCATTGTTATATAGTACTATGAGAAATCGCATAAACATACAGTCTACTATGTTATCGTTAAGGAACGATTTACAGTCATACTTAAATGTATTGAATTCGAACCATTATTTTCAACAATAATATTTAAAATTGAAATTGGAAATAAAGACAAAATACAAATATTTTCAATATACTTCAAATAAAATACTATTTGCAAAAAAATTACTGCCTCAAATTAATTATTTTATTTTCAAAAATTTACTGCATCAAATAAAATATTTTATTTTCAAAGTTGTACACGTGTTTTAAAATAAATAGGGCTATTTACTATTTACTATTTAAAATACTATTTTCCACAGCCTTATGGTATACAGGGTCCCACGCGACCGCTTAGTCCGCTTCCCGTTAAACCTGCCACTGCCTAAAAGCATTGTTTTGCAGACGGTGGAGGTACCTGGACCATGCTGATCCTGCTAGACCCAATTTCGAGCAAGCATTCGTCCACTTGGTGATCAAACAAACGCATGCCTCCGATGTGAATCGAACATTACGGTATAAATAACCACGTCTAGCGAGTCTGCCGGGGTAGTTAGCCAGAGAGACACTCGTGTAAACGAGTTATGATTCAATGGATCGAGAAGGTGGTTGGAAATCGTGCATGCACGGAACTTATATTACGCAACCGCGTGCTGCTACTGTCACCGCAGAAGATCGAATGACAATCTAAACGGGTCCGAGGCGACGTGTTCAGTCAGAGCGAGCAGAAAAGAAGTCGCGGGTAGCTCGTCTGACCGATTCCGAAAGGATTCTCAAGTTGGGCGACTTCCGTGCTCCGAGAAAGTTACCGGGGATCAGGGTGGAGAAGGGAACTATGAAAAGAACAGGTGTAGAGTCGGGCCTGGAGAAGCCATATTTCGGGTCAAATAGATAGTAGAGGAGCAGCCCATTGACTGTCCCGGGTGAGGTTGAGGTTTCTAGTGGGTACAGGTACGCCGAGCAACCGCGACCCGAGCCCCACACTATCCCCTTATGGGGTGTGCGTAATGGCATTTAACAAAAAAAAAAGGGTGGATAAGGGAAAAAGGCCAAGAACAGGAGCGGTACTAGCCCGAATTATAACATAGTTGAGGAGGAATGCAAATAGCGGGTCCCGGACTGTCCTCAAGGACATTAGAGAGCAAGAAAAGGGCTCTCAGTCCTAGATGTGTGGTCTTTTTAATGGGTACATATTGGGGACACCGAACGCCTGTGTCCCCGAGTCTCACACCACCTCCTTCTGGGGTGTACGTGAAAGTATGTTTTCCGCAAGTCTTTAAAAAACAAAAAGAAAGGAGAGTGGATAATTCTAGCGAAAGCGGTAGACAAATCCTCGCTGCGCGCGCAAAAGTTCCTCGATCAATCGCTGGATCGACCGTCTCGAATGACGCTGCAAAAGATCGCTGATAGTCGCGTCATCGCATTCCGATGTTACGTGTAAATTTGTAAACGACGACCTCGTGATGCTGCGCCGTCATTTTCCAGCTATGAATTAGCGCAACAGGAAAATTTCTGTTCGCAACTGTTGTATCTTCGGGTCTGCCAGTTCTAAATACCGAAGTTTTAAATTCAAAAAATCAAAATTTCTTGTGGTTGCTTTTTCGTCGATGAACCTATCGCCATCGCGTTCCTCTCGTTTTTCTTTGATTAATATGACACTGAACACGATACAGTTATGATCATAATTACTCGTGCAACAAGCGATCATCGGACTTCACATTTACGGTAGAGGTACACGAATTTTCAACTGCGCCCGTTACAGAGGTGATTGTGATCGTAACTATATCGTGTTTGGTGTCATTCTAAGCAGAAAGAAGAAGCGAGTACGTATGGAAAGACAAATTAGAAAAATCTTTTGCTTCGCTTGCATTGGTATTACAGGTAGAGATCTTCTCGACAGTTACGGAGAGAATACTGAGCAGAAAATGTATGTTACGTTGAAAATTAATCTTTTCGCTTTCGGTGCTATCTATTTAGAAGGTATGTACTACCATATTCAGGATAACTTCGTATTGCAATAATATCGATCGGGAACATCGAGCTGGCTTTACAGATGCTGTTCTTTTTTTGTTATTGAAACTAGATAGTTCTAAAGATCTCTCAGAGATCGAATGGCTTGGTATTGTCATAATAGCTTCGTTGCTATGACCAGTAAGATCGAACTCGTCTGAATACCAGTAAATTTTTTCTATTCGATAGTAATTAACATCGATTAGGATGGTAATTTTGGTCGACTAGTTTTATGGAATTCGCCAGCCAGTTTCGAGAAACGCTGATTTCTCGTCCCTGAACGACGACTACTACATACTACTTCTACCGCTACGGTAAAAATTAGAGATTATGGTTTTGACGTGGTTTTTCACGTGTACTAATATATACAATCCGTATTTTAATTCGTGTACTTCTTTATACGCGGATACACGGGTACTGAAGTAAACTTAAAAGTATATTCAAATTCACAGTTGTATTATCCGTATATCTTGCCGTGTATGCCGTGTATTAAATAGTATCCGGACTTCTGTACGGATTATATTAATCACACGTGAAGAATGGACATCTCTAGTAAAAATACAATAACAGAAAATAATGCGGAGCACACTGTAAACGGGGCGTAGTAAACAGAACGGACAACACACAAGGTCGAACATAGAAATAAACGAACGGAACATCGACATCGATAATGGTTTCCTCTTACCTTTCGGATTCAGTCTCTCGGGGTTAAACCATGCGTCTGTAAACAACAGAATCGTAGTTCGTTAGTTTCAATCGCTTTTTCCGTCAACATTCATTTCTACGCTACGATGATCCATGAAAAGAATGGCGAATGACGAGCGAGGATGTCTGAAACCACCATGGTTTCCGGCAGGAATGACCCGATGCGCGATTATGTTATGACGCGCAGTACACCGAAAAAGCCGATCAGTGCTGCCAGTTGTCAATTGTTACACCCATCACGTTTAATTTGTTCCATTTTTCCGGAAGTTCGCGCGCAGAAACGCCCCTATTCAGATAAACGCAAACGGCGTGTACTACATGAATAAATCTCGGAACGTTTTTCTCACGAACAGCTACCGAACGATCGTCTCCGACTTATCGGTTGGAAGTATTTTTAATCTTCTATCTAGCTCGAGGGGACATTATACGTCACCGCGAATTCTTATCCAATTTATCAAATCACTGTGTCCACAAAAATCAGAGTTTCTTCGTTGTAACCCGACAGCTACCAGAAACGCTATTCAAGAAAATGATCTACGCATTGTTCCACATAAAACTAGCATTCTTGTTGGATAAAGATGCTGAGAACAAGGGTAGTTATAGGGGTGAACACGGTTTCATGAATTATTTCTTCTGTTCTGCTCTCGATAAGAAATCACTGCGCACTGGTTCGATCATCTTTTTTTTATAATATTATTTCTGATCGATTATGATCGATGATGAAATATTGTAGAGTGTAATATCGAACATTTTTATATTCAGAAAAATGATGTACAAACGTTTGAGTTCTCGAAACGTTAGAACTGATACACGTGGTGACGTGGGATATTCAATAACAATGTTTTTCAGATGCATCGATCCCAGTAATGTATGTGGCCCTGACACTGCATCCATGAGTGCCCGTTCTTGAATAACTCACTTGATCATGGGAAGCTGACTCGTGCGTTTGTTCGGATTGCGTATAAAATTGAAAACTTCATTGGAGCACAGAGATAACGTAGATAAACGAGAAGGTGTCACGTAACAGATTTTAAAGGAGATTGCCGTGAGAAAAGTAGTCCGTGAACAAATGTGCCAGTCACGGTGCGTTTCCGATTTTTGTTCGTTCAAGTACTTTTTGATAAATCGTCGGTGATCGATGTTCACCGTTCGACTTGATGTAATTAGCTCACGGTAGCGTCCTGTAGCGTCACGTCGCGTCGCGTCGTGTTATGCAATGCCTGGCTGACCTCGACATCTATCTCTACCGCTGTATGTATACACCTCGTACTTCGACCAGACCAATCTACTATGTACCTAAAAATCTACACACGTGCTCCGACTCTGCTCGGCTCGTCTCGCCGATCGAGAGAATAGAACAGGATCGGATCGCTTGATTCTCATTTCGATTTTAGACTAGGTCTTTTACTGAATGAAGTTGTACTGATATAAACATTATGTGTTATAAATAGACTGGAGATCTTTATGCATTTACAGGAAAATTGAGTAGATGACATTCAAAATTGTAGGAAAATTTTTTAAATTGAAGATGTGTATACAGTGGGTGAACAAAGTATTCGTACACCTTTTAAAAACTTTTTTATAATTGTACCAAACGACCTGATCTTTCAATTAGAAGCATTGTTTTACGAAATGATATGCAGAAAAGATTTTC